>JAUCMX010000005.1:4565801-4598721 GCA_033459395.1 Hemibagrus guttatus | reverse complement strand
ATCCTGGCTAATCTGGCCTTTTATTTTTAATTTAGAAATTAACTTTATTCTACATTAAAATCATCTATTGAAAGTAATTGAATGAAGATATTCAGAAAACAGTGCTAGTTTCTGTTGTTCCACAAGGGGACAGAATAAAGCAATAAACCCAGAACTAATAAACATGTGCTGCTGTCACTCTGCAACCATGTCTCTTTCAGGAAAAGTTCAAAAAACTCAACATTGTAGATTTTGTACCTATAATGTGGATTTTTATTTTTTACTTAATGAATTTATTTTTACATTGAAGATAATGAACACATTTACGTGTTGTGTTATTAGTCACATAAATACACAAACAATTAATTATTTGATTGGTTGATTGATTGATTGATTGATTGATTGATTGATTGATTGATTGATTGTCTAACCCGCTTTACATTAGACTAACAATAATATGGTCCAAAAAGGAGTTTGAGACCCCTGGTATAATATATAAAATCTTAGATGCATGATAAATGTGATATTCCACATGTTAGACTGAATGTAATGCCAGGATGCAGTAAGTCAAGAATTTGTCAGTAAAACTGGTGACACTGTCATATGATGCTGAGGGGTGGAGCTTCATGAACCTCTGAAATGTTAATATAATAGAGTACAGAAAGACCTCAGAATATTGTCATTTTGCTAACACCATTCATCATGTTCACTGTTATATTCATGTGTCTGTGGCTTTCATTAGGTAAGTTAACATTGACCTTTTCAGAAAGGAAGTGTTACATTAATGATTAATTAATCTGTGTGATGTTAAGAAAAAGTAGAAAATGAGTTATATAACTCAAAAATAAAAAAACATTATGTTCTCTTCTCTTTGACAAGTGACTCCATGGCAGCTCCAATAGAGCCACTTTTCACTCATAAAGTTGTAAATGAAGGTGATGATGTTACTCTGTCCTGCAGCTACAAAGACTTCAATGGTACAGTAAGAAGCTTACAATGGTACAAACAATATCCAAAATCTAAACCCGAGTTCCTTTTCTACATCTTACCAAGTGGAGGTAAAACTGACCCAATGCCACCACGACTGTCTGCTGAAGTTGATGATCAAACTAAACAAGTGGATCTGATCATCTCCTCTGCTGCTGTATCAGACTCTGCTCTATACTACTATGCTCTGCAGCCCACAGTGACAGGAAATCCAGCTGCACTGTACAAAAACTTTCACACTGTTTTGTTATACTGAAGGTAGATAAACCTAGTTTTATGAACTTAAATCACAGAAAATTAAATAAACCTAACTCTACGAAACATTAATGCATTTTTTAATAAATTAAGTAGCTATTTCTTATTATTTAGACTGTGTTATATGTGTTATGTTTTTTTAATCAAACAGGGGAAGCTAAAAACAACCTTATAATTTAAAATGTGTGGTTTACCCCAAATTAATGTTTTTGTTGCTATATGTATGTATTGTATTGTAATTGTTATAATAATTAAAATAATTACAGTCTGCTATAAGATGAGCAAACTTCCATGTATTTATGTTATTTTGTTCTGTTTTGGTCACCTTAGGCTTTCTGTACCTGTCACGCCCCGCCCTGGAATTAACCGCGAGAGGGAGCTCTCGCCCGCTTTTTGAAGTTACTTCCGGGTTGCGCCCCGGGCATAAAAGCGGGGTGCACTTTTGGCAGGACGCGAAGTATCGTTCATGGAATGTACTGAGCGTTTTGTTATCGGATTGCCTACTGTTATTGACCTGGACTGTTTACCGTTTCCCCTCTTGGATTACCTGCGTTGTTTCTGTTTATGGATTACTGACCTCGGACTGTTTATGGACTTTTGTTTCTGCCTGCCGATTTTGGAATATACGCTTGGGATTATTGATAACACGTTGCCGAACTCTGTGCCTGTCCCCGACTCCGTCTCTGCTCGTCCCCTATCGCCGGCTCGGCGAATGGATCCGAACACTTCCGCCTCCGGCGGAGCTCCGTCACAGAATACTTCGCCTATCATGGATCCAGCGGAGCTTCGCGATATCATCGTGCGGCAGGGAGCGATTATACGCTCCTATCAAGATCAGGTGGAAGCGCTGCAAGAACAGCTACGCGGCGCGAGCATCGCCGCACCCCGGGATCCGCCCACAGCTCGCGGTGAGTCACCACGTCTAGCCTTGCCTGAAAAATTTGATGGCTCTGCCGATCGCTGCCGGGGCTTTTTGCGGCAATGTGAAGTGTTCTTTGCTCACCAACCAGGCGTGTATAGTAAGGAGGAAACACGTTGTGCATTTATCATGTCATTACTGACAGACAGGGCATTAGAATGGGCTTCGGCGGTTTGGGATGCCGATCCCCAAATTAGGTCATCTTTTTCTCACTTCACTGGCTTAATTCGGGAAGTGTTTGAATACCCGGCGGGTGGCAAGGACGTCTCCGTTCAGCTCATGGAGCTACGTCAGGGAACGGACACCGCCGCGGATTACGCTATCACGTTTCGTACCCTGGCGGCCCGGTCGGGGTGGAATGACGCTTCGCTTTGGGCGGTGTTTCGTGCTGGTCTGAATCCAGAGCTCCAGACGGAGCTAGCGTGTCGCGCTGAGGCTACCACCTTGTCGCAGTTCGTCGCCACAGCTATTCGTCTGGACAATCTCCGGCGCCAACACCGCGCAGAGGCGTCACGAGCCATCCCCGTTTGCCATCGCCGCCAAACCGATTACCCAAGCTTCAGGGAGGAGGCGCCCGAACCTATGCAGCTGGGGAGATCCAGACTGACTGATCCCCCGCACTCACCGCAAGGCCGGATGAGGCTGTGCTACCACTGCGGGGCCTCAGGTCATCAGAGCTCTCGCTGCCCGGAAAGAGAGACACCAGCTAAGGTGGGTACCAGCTCTCTGTTTTTCAGCCTGTTGGTGCCGGTGTCCTTGAGTGTCTCTGATCGCTCTATCTCTGTCGCAGCGCTAATCGACTCAGGGGCGGCCGTAAACCTTATTGACGGAGGATTGGTGGAGAGGCTCGGGATCACCACCTTCCCCTGCGTACCATCCCTAAGGATTACGGCCATTGACAGTCAGCCCATTGGGGAGGGCTACCTCAAACGTCAGACAGAGCTGCTGGAGTTCCGAGTGGGTCTGTTTCATCGGGAACGCCTGGCGTTTTACGTCACCGCTACACCGGCCAACCCCGTGATCCTGGGATTCCCGCGGCTCCGTCGTCATGACCCCCAGATCTCCTGGCAATCAAGGGAACTGGTACGCTGGTCACCCTCCTGTCACTACGGCTGTCTTCAGAACCAGCTGCCTAGGCCTTGCAGGGCCTCTCGTGTGAGGGAGATGTCCCCTCTCCCTCTAGATCACCTCCCACAGGCTTACGCTGAGTTCCGAGAGGTCTTCAGCAAGGAGAGGGCGTCCCGCCTGCCGGCGCACCAACCCTGGGATTGCGCCATTGACCTGCTACCCAACGCATCTCCTCCCAGGGGGCGGATCTACCCCCTTTCGCTACCCGAATCAAGGGCCATGGAGGAGTATATAGAAACTGCCCTGGCAGCGGGACACATTCAGGCCTCCACGTCCCCCGCAGCAGCTGGCTTCTTCTTCGTAGGTAAGAAGGACGGAGGCTTACGCCCATGCATTGATTACCGGGGCCTGAACGCCATCACCGTTCCGTACCCCTATCCTCTGCCCTTGGTACCTGCAGCACTGGAACAGCTGAGGGGGGCGAGGATCTTCACCAAGCTCGACCTCAGGAGCGCCTATAACCTCGTCCGGATTCGTGAGGGTGACGAATGGAAGACCGCTTTCCACACCACTCACGGGCACTACGAGTACCGTGTTATGCCATTCGGCCTTACTAATGCCCCCGCAGTCTTCCAGGCACTGATTAATGGAGTATTTCAAGACCTGCTGGGTAAAGGAGTCATTGCCTACATCGATGACATTCTGGTCTACTCCAAGTCTCGGGAGGAACATGTGCTACACGTTCGGGAGGTCCTTTCCCGCCTGCAGCGCCATCACCTTTACGTGAAGCTGGAGAAATGTGAGTTTCACCGGAGGACGGTAACTTTCCTGGGCTACGTGATATCTCAACGGGGCGTGGAGATGGACATGGTCAAGGTTCGGGCAGTCACTGACTGGCCCGCCCCCACCACCGTGCGGGAGTTGCAGCGATTCTTGGGTTTCGCCAACTTTTATAGGAGATTCATAAGGAACTACAGCTCGGTGGCAGGTCCATTAACATCCTTACTACGAGGTAAGCCCAAGAGACTGGCTTGGACAGACCAGGCCGGGGCAGCCTTTCAGCAGTTAAAGGAGAGTTTCACTTCAGCCCCCATTCTACGTCACCCAGATCCAGACTTACCTTTCGTGGTGGAGGTAGATGCCTCCAGTAGCGGCCTCGGGGCCGTACTCTCCCAACGTCAGGGCGAACCTGGCAAGCTCCACCCATGTGCGTATTACTCACGGAAACTGACAGCCGCAGAATGCAACTACGACGTGGGCAATAGGGAGCTACTGGCCATCAAGGCAGCCCTGGAGGAGTGGCGCCACTGGCTGGAGGGAGCACGCCATCCATTTCAGGTACTCACCGATCACCGTAACCTGGAATATCTCCGTGGAGCTAAGCATCTGAACCCGCGACAGGCCAGATGGGCCTTGTTCTTCACACGTTTTCGATTCACAGTGACATACCGCCCTGGGTCCAAGAACGGGAAGGCTGACGCTCTTTCCAGGGGATTCGAGACCCCCAGCGAGCCTACACGAATCGAGCCCATCCTGCCGGTTACGGCTATTTTGGCCCCGGTCCAGTGGAACCTCGTGGAGGAGATCCAGCACGCACACACCCGCGAACCCCCTCCTGCCGGTTGTCCGCCGAATCGACTCTTCGTGCCGCCACAGTTCCGACTTCAGGTGATGCAGTGGGTACACGAGGCCCCTAGCTCAGGACATCCAGGAATTCGACGATCCACCCAGCTCCTCCGCCGCCGATTCTGGTGGCCCTCCCTGACCTCTGACGTGGAGGAACACGTACGGGCCTGTTCTACCTGCGCTCAGACTCGCACCAGTCGCCAACTACCAGAGGGGCTGCTGGAGCCCCTTCCCATTCCTCAACGCCCCTGGTCCCACCTATCTGTGGATTTTCTCACGGACTTACCTGACTCGGGAGGGCACACCGCCGTTCTGGTGGTGGTGGATCGCTTCTCTAAGGGGTGCAAGCTGATTCCCCTTAAGGGGTTGCCCTCTGCCATGCAGACTGCGGAAGCCCTGTTCCTGCACGTGTTCCGGAACTTCGGCCTTCCCGAGGACATCGTGTCGGACCGAGGTCCGCAATTCACTTCCCGGGTGTGGGAATCGCTATGTGCCCGATTAGGCATCGGAGTTAGCCTGAGTTCCGGTTACCATCCCCAGTCTAATGGTCAGGCGGAGCGCCTCAACCAAGAGATCGGCCGGTTCCTCAGGTCCTACTGCAGCAGGGAGCAACATCGGTGGAGTGAGTTTCTGCCCTGGGCCGAATACGCCCAGAACTCCCTCACCCACTCCTCTACGGGTATAACCCCGTTCCAGTGCGTACTGGGGTACCAGCCGCCTCTATTCCCCTGGGCAGGGGAGCCTTCCGACGTCCCTACGGTGGAGGACTGGTATCGGCGGAGTCAGGAGGTCTGGGAGAGGGCGCATGTGCGCCTCCAGCGGGCCGTGCGTAGGCAAGGGATACAGGCCAACCGGCGTCGTCGCCCGCACCCTTCTTACCAGGTGGGACAAATGGTGTGGCTGTCCACGAAGAACCTCCGCCTAAAGCTGCCGTGCCGCAAACTTAGTCCCAGGTTCATCGGGCCGTTTGAGATCATACGCCAGGTCAATCCGGTGGCGTATCGGTTGCGACTCCCGGCGACCTATCGCATCTGTCCCACGTTCCACGTGTCTCTGCTGAAACCAGCTCACCCGTCGACGGAGAGGGCGCCGGCTGGCGAGGAGCCGCCACCACCGCTGGACGTCGAGGGGTCTCTAGCTTATCGGGTGCGGGCTCTTCTGGATTCCAGGCGGGTGCGTTCGCGCATTCAGTACCTCGTGGACTGGGAGGGTTACGGCGCCGAGGAGCGGTCGTGGGTGGACGCTCTCGACATCCTAGACCCTTCGCTGACGGAGGACTTCCATCGCGACCACCCGAGTAGACCAGCACCGCGCTCCAGGGGGCGCCCTCGGCGTAGAACCCCGGGAGGTGTTCCTAGAGGGGGGGGCTCTGTCACGCCCCGCCCTGGAATTAACCGCGAGAGGGAGCTCTCGCCCGCTTTTTGAAGTTACTTCCGGGTTGCGCCCCGGGCATAAAAGCGGGGTGCACTTTTGGCAGGACGCGAAGTATCGTTCATGGAATGTACTGAGCGTTTTGTTATCGGATTGCCTACTGTTATTGACCTGGACTGTTTACCATTTCCCCTCTTGGATTACCTGCGTTGTTTCTGTTTATGGATTACTGACCTCGGACTGTTTATGGACTTTTGTTTCTGCCTGCCGATTTTGGAATATACGCTTGGGATTATTGATAACACGTTGCCGAACTCTGTGCCTGTCCCCGACTCCGTCTCTGCTCGTCCCCTATCGCCGGCTCGGCGAATGGATCCGAACACTTCCGCCTCCGGCGGAGCTCCGTCACAGTACCCCAGAAGATTTTTTTTTTTTTAACACAGAATTTAAGCAAATAAGCAAGACTAGCAAGTCATTTTTCTCTTCATATAATAATATTTTGCATGATCTTGCAGGCTTGTTGTAGATGTATGTTTGTTAAATTTGTTAAAAAAATTACTCTGCCTATTGAATAAAAATCCTCCTAATTTATTCAGAATTTATTCCACTGTACATTACATGCCCATGCTCTCAGTTTATCTAAGAGAATATAGCCTCCAGTGTCTCAGGCTTTGTTTCTGTTATTAGGTCTCGATTGTAATAATAATCACTGTTCTCTGTTGTTTCTATTTATTATTCTGTGTTTTTTTAAAAATCATAGCTTGCTCTCTGAGAATGAGGATTTACTTACTTGACCTTTTCAGTGCTGTGACTCCACTGGTTATGCTGCTAAATAATATTTTTGATTCTCATAGATGTGAGTCAAAGTACATCTGTCACCTTTTTCTTTCCAAAATAGAAATTCTTCTTGTAAAGTTGCAAATATTGCACTGTCACTGATATTGCACTGACTTCTTGTAAAGTTGCAAAGAAAAACCCACAAACAACTTAGAGAGAAATACAGGCTGCTCTGGAAAAAAAGTGTTGTTGTTGTTTAAAGGAGCACAATAAGGAGGTACTTGAACACAAATGACCTGCATGGTCGAGTTTCCAGGAGAAAGCTGTTACTCATGCCACAAAAAGGCCCGCTTTCAGTACACCAGACAGCACCTAGACAAGCCTCACTGCTTCTGGAGCAGAATCATTTGGCGTGATGAGACCAAAACTGAACTTTATAGTCATAACCATAAACACTATGTTTGTAGAGGAGTCAACAAGGCCTACAGTCAAAAGTACACCATCCCCACTGTAAAGCATGGTGGTGGATCTCTTATGTATTGGGGCTGAGTGAGCTCCAGTGCTACAGGGAAGTTAGTCAAAATTGATGGCAAAATGAATGCAGCATGTTATCAGAAAATACTAGCAGACCATTTGTATTCTACAGCACAAACACTGTGCATGGGACGCTCTTGTGTGTTCCAACATGACAATGATCCAAAGCACAAGGCCATGTTGACCCTCCAATGGCTCAAAAAGAATAAAAAAAGGTGAAGCTTTCTTGAGTTGCCCTCACAGTTTCCTGACCTCAATATCACTGAGCCACTTTGAGGAGATCTAAAATGTGCAGTTTGTGCAAAACAAGCAAAAATATTACAGGAACTATAGCCATTTTGCCAAGAAGAATGGGCAGCTCTACCATCTGAGAGAATTAAGGACCTCATGCACAATTATCACAAAAGACTGCATGCCATCATTGATGCTAAAGGGGGCAATACATGATATTAAGAACTAAAGGTATACAAACTTTTCAGGGGGATTATTTCCTCATTTTCTTTATTGTCATGTTTTGTTTGATGATTGTGCCATTCTGTTATGCCTTACATATGAACTTGAGTCCTATAGAAAATACAATACATTTGTTTTGCCTTCTCACTCATGTTTTCTTTAAAAAAAAAATGGTACACATCGTGCAAATTCTCCCAATGTATGCAAACTTTTGAGCACATCTGTATATCTCCGAACATATATTAATTTGCTAAATTAAATAACTATTTTATAGTGTATTAATAAACACAAGATTAGTGAACAGAAGATGGCGCAGTCACTTATCTTCTTGTGGATCAAGTACTAGAGCACCACACAACCTGCTCACATTCTCTGAGATGATGATGCTACTTTTCACAGTAAAACCTTTGTGACATAGAGTATACTTGTTCTTCTATCATACATACTGCTGATATAATATCCTAACCCCTGCCCTGGTTACTCTTAGTGCCTAAGCTAATTTCAGAGATAGCATTCTGATTAAACAACACAACTGTCCACTTAAGACTAAACATCATAAGAATAAATACTCATCTAATGTCTATTTTTACTAGATTAAACTGAACATTTTTGCATACATACATTAATTCCCTGCTTTCAGTATGTGT
Source organism: Hemibagrus guttatus (assembly GCA_033459395.1). Classification (NCBI taxonomy): domain Eukaryota; kingdom Metazoa; phylum Chordata; class Actinopteri; order Siluriformes; family Bagridae; genus Hemibagrus; species Hemibagrus guttatus. The sequence continues at coordinate 4,590,105 of JAUCMX010000005.1, read as the reverse complement.
TTGCTTAAATGTGCTCTGGACAGATTCCCCATATGAGGCTGAATGTAAAGCCAGGATGTTTCAGTAAGAATCAACAATCTGACAACAACATTGGTGACACTGTCATGTGATGCTGTGGGGTGGAGCAATTTTGAAGCTTTATGGTGTTAACATATTAGCTTACAGAAAGATCTGGACTATTTTCACTGAGCTAAGACCAGTCATCATGTTCACTGTTATATTCATGTATCTGTGCCTTTCACTAGGTGAGTTAACATTGACTTTTTGTTATTGCAGAAATATTAACTATATTATATTAAATATTAGTCTGTGTGGTGATGCAGTGTGAAAATGCAGAGTGTGGGTCTGACTTAAGTATTTCCTGTTGATTATTTAAAGGTTAAATACATTATGTTCTCTTCTCTATGACAGGTGACTCCATGGCAGATTCAATAGAGCCACTTTTCACTCATAAAGCTGTAGATGAAGGTGATGATGTTACTCTGTCCTGCAAATACAAAACAAGTGGTACAGCAGACGATCTTTACTGGTACAGACAATATCCAAAATCTAAACCTGAGTTCCTTCTTTATATCGTTCAAAGTGGAACTTATAACTCAGATCCTCCTCCAAGAATGTCTGTCAAAGTTGATGATAAACAAGTGGATCTGATCATCTCCTCTGCTGCTGTATCAGACTCTTCTCTATACTACTGTGCTCTGCGGCCCACAGTGATAGGAAATCCAGCTGCACTGTACAAAAACTTTCACACAGTTTTGTTATACTGAAAGCAGTTCTACTGATAATTTTTAATTTGCATGCCATATTATTCTCTATTGTGATTTATACAGAGTTTATATTTGTGACACATGTTGTATTATTAGGAGACAGCATGTTCATTTAGAGACAAATCTATCACTATTGATCCTCAGTGATCAGTCTGTGCTCCTCTGCTGGTCTGATCATGGAGACAGTCTTGGATGCACATCACAGAGGATCTTTTCTGGGCCAGAAAATCCCATAAGAGTCTCAATTTCCTGCAGAGACAGAAGAACACACACTTCCCTCTCATCCTCATCACTACATTCAGGAAAATATATTGCTAGCATCCTGAACAGCTGTACCACTGTTTACTATGTGAAACTGAGTCTCAGAGCACAAGAACCTACAGCAGATTGTAAAAACCACTGGAAACATCAGGGTCTCTCTGAGCTTTAATGAAGATCCTTACAAAATAAACATGCTTTTTTAAAGCCACTAACTTTCATGGATATTTATGGATATAACCTCCACCCTTCTCCTGCTATCTGACAGAAGGTATCAGAACATCTGGATCATCACTGGCAGCCTCAGTAACAGCTTCTTCCTCAAGACAGTCACTCAGTAACTGAACAAAATAAACACAACAATAACACATCTAATCACTTCCCCAAACTTCCAGCACCACCTCATTAAAATCAATTACATCATCAATTAAATAATCTAAAATATTTAAAAACTGTAAATGTTTTCAGTCATGGCCATTATTAACTGCTGTGTATATTTATTGGATGTGTTCATTTTGTTAGGCTCTACTGTTTCATGTGTCTATGTCAGAAAATCACAAATTTAGATAAATAATCTAATTGCATACAAGTGAGAAAAGAACATTAATAATTCAGCTATAATGGAATAATTTTGCATTGTGTTGGTGATTCAGTTCACTGTCACTGATACTGTGAAGTGATGATCTGTGTAAAGTTACACTACAACAGCATCACTTCCTGGGTGTGGCCTTCTAGAGACGTGTAAAGTTCAGCACATACAGCACTATTATACAGAATCCTCACAGAGCTGTGTTCAGAAATGGCTCAACTATACAACTTACTGTACATAGTGAGATACATACCACTGATTCTCACTCTAGTTACAGGTACTTTATTTTCAATTCCCAAGTTTTATTAGTTTAAAAATTCTTTCGTTAAAAGAATATTTGATATATTGAATATTTACAAAAATACATTGCAAATTTATTTATTTATTTTCTTCGTTACAACAGGTAATTTGGCAGATAAAATTGGACCGACGGACAAAGATGCCAATATTGTTGCAAAAGAAAGAAAAACTGCCACTCTCAAATGTTCATATGAATCAAGCAGCAATAACATTTGGCTTTACTGGTACAAACAATATCCTAACAGCGCACCACAGTTTTTACTGGTTAAAGGCGCAAGGTCAAGAGCTTCTGATGATTACAACCCCTCTAGCTCTCGATTCAATGCAGAAACATCCCCAGACTCTACTGTACTTACTATCAAAGATCTGCAGATCTCAGATTCTGCACTCTATCACTGTGCTCTTAGAGTAGTAGCACAGTGATACAGAGTCAATGAGAGACTGTACAAAAACCTATGAAATAATTCATTGGAAGTTAAATGTTAAATATCAGAGATACTTCCTTTAGCAACTTATCAGTTAACCACAGACACAAAAGACGTTTGTGGTAACATATGCAGCTGAAGTAACAGAAAAAAATAAAGAGACACTGTGTCACTTGTTGCTGGTGTGTACTGTTTTAAATGAAATTCATTGTACTTTGCTGCAGTTTTTCCCATGATTCATTCTGATTCATTTTCATTCATGTATATGTACAAACACAAATTAGGATTTGTCAAATATTCTAATAGGCACAATATTGTACAACTTGTTTATGGATTCATAACATTCAGAAGTGTCTAATTTAAGAGATGTAGTATAATCTAGGGAAGGAGGATAATATTTTCCAAGGTGTCCCAAAGTAACATCAGTTACAGATTCGCAGTTGCAGGTTGCAGTGCCAACATGACAGATGAAGAATATTCAGATTGTATTCATACTACACACATATACTGATCAATGCATACTGTATCAATAGACAAGCAGTAGATACTGAATCAGAAGCAGTAGGTACTGATAAAGCCATGCAACACCAGCAGCACTTCCTACTTCTGTTCAGTCAGGTTTAAGAGAACCTATTATGTATTTATATAAAAACATCAAATTTCCCATCACAATTTCATTGCTCATACCAAACTTAATGAAAAGAAGTTACTAATTATTCAATTGAGTGTGGAGCTCCACAGACTATGACAGTAAACTCCACTCCTTCAGCTTTATCCTTCAGCAGTTTACCATCTCTATCATGCTGCTCTTTAATCTTTTCCTGTTAATGCTTCTTCTAAGTATGTTCATCTTAATATTAGTTCTAAGATATTTTCATATTTCATTCATTTGTTTATTTATTTTCTCTTTTTTTATAAACATAAACGTGAGATTTGTTGTTGGAGCTGTTGCTAGGATTGAGCTGCATCTGACAATTGTTCAGACAATACAATGTTCCAATACTGAGGTTGTGATTTTTATTTAATTTTTTTGTCATTTGATAGTTTTCAAATAAATAATATACTTGGATGCATATTCTTTTTTTTTTATTTTATTTTGTTATTCAGTGTTAAACTCATTTTCTATGCCAACGTATGCCAGGCAACAATGTTCAAATACTCCATACTGTATGTGTGGATTATATTCTGTGTCAATAATACCTTACTTTGGATAAAATCAAGAAGAAATTAATTTCTTTTAAAAGAAAAAAAATTCAAAAGAAAACTGCAGTTTACTAATGCATGAGTTATGTTGTAGTATATGTACTAAATGTGTGGCTGTTGAGAAAATCCATTAGATATTACTGTGGCTAAACTCTGCAAAAGACTCAAACATTTTGAAAAAGTTTGTGGATAAGGACCCATATTAACAAATCCAGCAGTAAATGCAGTCAGTCTGCCTAAAGATGTCTAAAACCTGGTTAGTTCTGCTGCATTTCTCATTCAGTGAATGTCACACTTTGATCAGTTTAATTATGTCTGTGATGCACCTGTATTGCCAGAGAGAAGAGCTTACACACTCTGTACAGATGGCAGTAGATATAGGTTTAAAATGATTTACTGTAGTAGATGGAATCATATAGTAGATGGAAAATGTAGCCAACAGAACATAATTCCCATGCTGTAACACAAACATGTTAATATGACTGATTACAATATGTATTTACATGTGTATCATTACATAACTGAATTCCACAATGGGTTCATTCATTAATCTTCAGTAAAGACTTTATCCTGATCAGGGTCACGGTGGCTCCAGAATCTATCATGGACACATTAGGCACAAGGAGGAAACACACCATATCACAGGAGTGGAAAAAGTACTGAGAATCAAGCACATGGACACTAACACACATCATGAAGCCTTGCACATTATTACTGTTTGTGTAAGCATTTTTTGGCTACTGGAACCAGTGCTACTTAATGAAAAGAAACCAATTTGTATTTAGTTAATATTGACTATTTGCATGAAATGAACTCAGAGTTCCTCCCACTTAATATTGGCTTCCTTTCATTCCTTTCTGTTCTTTGGGCATGTCCTCAAGAACACTGCTTGTTGATATCTCCTTTCCAACAGAATGGAGTTAGTAAAATTATTGGAATAATAGTTAACTGAAAAGTTTAGCACAAGCCCATAGAACAGTAAGATGTACGTTTATAGGGTACAGTGAAATGGCATCAGTGCACGACAACACAATCAAAGGTTATGTGACTCGTTGGTCTAGGGGTATGATTCTTGCTTTGGGTGTGAGAAATCATGGGTTGAAATCCTTTCTGTCATGTTAACTTGTTGCTCTGCAAGATTTTTCTCATCATGATGTATTTGGCCTAATTCCAAGAGCTGCTTACTTGGTTCACACTTGGCTGCTGGGTTCTTGAGGGTTCCAAAGAGGTTCTAAACCCACAGGGGCCCTCTCTTTATTGTTAACTTGACTTTGTTTAACCGAGTTCCTTTTGCTCGGACACCAGCCCATTCAAACAGGAAGGCTATACTGTTTCAGAGTATAGTGAACATCCTTCAGGTCAGGTCAGGTCAGATCAGGTCAGGTCAGGGTAAACAAGGGCAACCTGGCTCGCTGGTCTAGGAGTGTGATTCTCATTTTGGGTGCGAGAGGTCCTGGGTTCAAATCCTGGATGAACCCTGGTTTTACATGGAATAGACTCTGTGGGACAAAGCTAATGAAAACTTGGAGTGCCAGTTGCTTGGTTCTCATTTGGAAGCTTGTTTATCAAGAGGTCCAAGCAGGTTCACATCCCACGGTGTATTCCACCAAATAACCTCTGAAAATTAGAGCCAACCTTGAGCCTCCCTCAGGAATGTTGGGAGTAGGGTGTGTCCTTGGTTGAAGCCTCTTACAGGACACTCTGTCTAAAACACACATTCAGACCTAGGGGCAATCTAGATAAATCAGCTATTGGCATGTCTTGTGGCCATGGAGAGAACATTCAAGACTACACATAGCAAGTAATCTGTGGCTCAGAATCTGAAGCTATGTCAAGGAACTATGGACACCCTGGACGGAGTGCCAACCCATCACAGGGCACACACACACACACTACGGACAATTTAGAGATGCCAATCAAGCTACAATGCATGTCTTTGGACCAGGGGAGGAAACCGGAGTACCCGGAGGAAACCCCAGAGGCACGGGGAGAACATGCAAACTCCACACACACGGCGGAGGCGGGAATTGAACCCCCAACCCTGGAGGTGTGAGGCAAAATTAACCACATTCTGCTTATCAACAACACTCAACCAACAGAATTGTTTTCAATGTGCTACAACAGACTTCTGTACAGAATCACAACACAAAGGAAAGAAACCAATGTCAGCAGTGGGATTTGAACCCACGCCTCCAGGGGAGACTGCGACCTGAACACAGTGCCTTAGACCACTCGGCCATCTCGACATATTAAAACTCACCAAATTATCAGCCTAAGTAACTGAACTAATATTAATGAAACAATATCAGCTTGACAGGTCCTCTGTTAAAGTGCAGGATTCTGTATAGGTTTTGTAGTACCACAGAAACTAAACTACACTATTCCAATACTCAACTGTTTTATTTGTTAATACTGATAAATCAAGTGTTGTAGTCATTCTAGATAACATTTACATATTAGATGTTAGGAGAAATTAGACTGCTAATCTTTCTTACTTAATCAACTGGTCAATAAACAATAATCACCAGCATGAAATGGGATTTCCACCTGTTTTGTTGTGTCCATGTTCAGTATTTAATTTCTTTCTCAGGTTAAACTCCACAGTCATGGTTAATGGCTCATATGTAAATAGACACACTGAGCTTTATAATTTTGGATTTTAATTTAAATTGTAGTGTTTCATCAGTATTTCTGTTCTTATCTAGCCTACTAGAGGAAATATATTACTAGAAAAGTTTCAAAAAACTAAAACAGTTACTGTTATGGTTAGACACGAATATTACCAAAGTGTCCAAAGGGTGAACATAGTCTGTAGTTTGTTCACAAAAATACTTGACAGATTTATTTCTGTTATTTATATTCTTCTTTATAACAGGAAGTTTTGCAGATTAAATTAAGGTGACCGATGAAGATGCCAACATTGTCAGGAAAAAAACATACTCTGTTATTCTAAAATGTTCATGCGAATCAAGCAGTGATTACACTGAGCTTTACTCTTCTTTTCCTTTTACCAACTTAAGAGCCATGCTTTTCTCACAAGATGGAGCTATTTACACTTTTACATTCACTTCATCATCAGTCTGTCACATTAACCATCATTTAACCATCAAATGTAGTAACAGTGTATTTTAATGGACACAATATTAGAGGTTAACTAATGTTGTATTCTTTGTAGAATAAAGCCCACATTGCACTTCATTAACAACTCCTCATACAGCTAGTTTATTATGTGGCTGGTTATTATTGCATGGAACCAGTGGACACTGTAGATAAGAAACCCAGTAAACACTCTGTTCTGGACATTCTTGTACCATTACAGTTAGAACAATGCTACACTTTATTTATTTGGTCTATTCTAGATTGAATCTGAAAAACAAATAAAAACAACATGACTATGTCAAATGGATTAGTTTTTAATGTTATGTTTGCTTACTTTAGAAACTAGTTTGGATTTAAATGGAATATTGGTTCCAGATGTAGATGCAGACACCACTGATTTAATGTGTAATTAAATGACTTTAATTAATTTACTGACTGTAAGTAAATCCTGGATCCATCTGTAAGAATCAACAATCTATCAGCAACATTGGTGACACTGTCATGTGATGCTGTGGGGTGGAGCTTCATGAAGCTTTATGAAATTAACATATTAGAGTAAAGAAAGAATATTCCCATTCAGCTAAAACCATTCATGGTAAAAAAAAAAGGAATAACTAATAAACTAAGACAAAAAAACAAAAAAGAGAGCAAAAGGAAAACAAAACATTCCCAAAACACCTCAACAAAATCACACAAAAAGTTGATCAGCAACAGTGGAATAGTTCTGTGTTATATTAGTGACTCAGTTCACTGTCACTGATACTGTGAAGTGATGATCTGTGTAAAGTTACACTACAACAGCATCACTTCCTGGGTGTGGCCTTCTAGAGACGTGTAAAGTTCAGCACATACAGCACTATTATACAGAATCCTCACAGAGCTGTGTTCAGAAATGGCTCAACTATACAACTTACTGTACATAGTGAGATACATACAACTGATTCTCAATCTAGTTACTCTGAGATGTTCATATGAGTCAAGCAGTCCTTATGTTATTCTTTACTGGTACAAACAATATCCTAACAGCGCACCACAGTTTTTACTGTATAAAGGTGCAAAGTCAAGATCTGATGATTACAACCCCTCTGGCTCTTGATTCAATGCAGAAACATCCCAGACTCTACTGTACTTACTATCAAAGATCTGCAGATCTCAGATTCTGCACTCTATCACTGTGTTCTTATAGGAGTATTAGCACAGTGATACAGAGTCAATGAGAGACTGTACAAAAACCAATGAAATAATTCATTTGAAGTTAAATGTTAAATATCAAAGATACTTCCTTTAGCAACTTATCAGTTAACCACAGACACAAAAGACATTTGCTGCTAGGTTCCTGAGGGTTCCAAAGAGGTTCTAATCCCACAGGAGCCCTCTCTTTATTGTTAACTTGACTTTGTTTAACCGAGTTCCTTTTGCTCGGACGCCAGCCCATACAAACAGGAAGGCTGTACTGTTTCAGAGTATAGTGAACATCCGTCAGCTCAGCACAAGCCAAACAAGAACAGCCTGGCTCGTTGGTCTAGGGGTATGATTCTTGCTTTGGGTGTGAGAGGGCTCGGGTACAAATCCCTGACAAGCTCTGCTTTTTACATAGAATACACTGTGTGAGACAAAGCTAACGAAAACTTAGAGTTTATCAAGAGGTCCAAGGAGGTTCAAATCCCAAGGTGTATTCCACCAAATAGAAGTTGTGTAGGAGCCATTTTTTGTATTGTAGAGATTTTGTTGTCCACTGCGTGGCGCTAAACCATAGTATAAGTAAAGCTCCTGTGTAATGAGTCAAGTGATGGTAATGGGGAAGCACATGGTTTTTGACCGTGCTAAATGGGTTATTTGCTAGGATGTGGATTATGCAGTATGTGGATATGTGCTGTGTTTTCAAGATATGAACTTTATGTACACATGTTGACGAAGGAAGGAGAAGCAAAGATTGAGGATTTGTTTATTCACTTGAACAAAATAAAGACATTCTGTTTGGATCCACGTTAGTATGCGTTAAATACGTGCTCACTCCTGTTAGCAGCGACAACGGCTTAATGGAAGGCCATAATAATACCGTAATAATAATAATTCTTCTTCTCTTGGCTGCTCGCTTTAGGGGTCACCACAGCGGATCATTTTTCTCCATCTCAATCTGTCCTCTGCATCACTCTCTGTCACACCAATCCCCTGCATGTCTTCCATCACCACATCCATACACCTCCTCCTGGGCCTTACACTTCTCTTCTTTCCCACTGGTTAAAGCTACAATACCATTGAATTCTTCCATTTAAATCGTACTTAAGCTTGTTGATGAACTGATATGAACTCTTTCTGCCTTTTTTGTCTCTCTGTGTTTGTGAGCGTCAGTCCCAACGTCCTAAGCACCAAACATGTACTGTATTTGGGTTGCAATCATGTAGTGCATTTGCAGTTAATTTTTACTTTTTTTTCTTACTATTAATTAAGACAATCACAGAAGGTATAGTTTGTGTATGAGTTAGGTCGCCTCTCGACATAGCATTAGCAAAGACTACTGCTAATGCAATCGTATCTAGATAAAATGCCAACTTTTGTCAGAACATCAGGCCAGAGCTATGCTTACTGGTGCACACCATTACGTATAGCAGCTCCTTTTTCCTGCTAGTATATGGACTGCTGTGATCGTATAGTGGTTAGTACTCTGCGTTGTGGCCGCAGCAACCCCGGTTCGAATCCGGGTCACAGCATTGGATTTTCTTCGTCGCCGTCTAATGGGAGGCCTGACCATGGCTGGTGACCCCTTTTCCTTTGTCAAGCACCTTGAAAAGCATAAGCAGGACCTTGCTTCCCAACATGCCTGTGGACCAGTGGTGCAATGGATAACGCATCTGACTACAGATCAGAAGATTCTAGGTTTGACTCCTGGCTAACTTGGCTCCTTTTAGCACAGTCCAAACATGTGCAACAGACTCCAGCGGAGTAACAGAGCTCGTAATCTCTGAAATGCGGAGAGTCCTGTACTGGGTAGCACGCTGGCTTACTGCACCAGGTCTACTAACCCACGCTTCGTCCAGCGGCTGATCTACCCTTAGAGTCACGGCTTGAGTAGCCGAATGCTTGGAGAGCCGTGAACGCTGACTTGTGTAGCAAATTACTGCGTCACTACTCACTTAACACAAAACATGTGAACCACCTAAACAGGGGAAATTAACTTCTTCTTCTTCTTTCGGCTTTTCCCTTCAGGGGTCGCCACAGCGAGTCATCTCTCTCCACCTATCCCTATCTTCTGCATCCTCAACACTTGCACCCACTAGCTTCATATCCTCATTAATTCCATCCATATACCTCCTCTTTGGCCTTCCTCTTTGCCTCCTACCTGGCAGCTCCATGTCCAACATTCTCCTACCATTATACTCACTCTCCCTCCTCTGAACATGTCCAAACCATCTTAATCTGGTCCCCCAAACATCCAACATGAGCTGTCCCTCTGATGTACTCGTTCCTAATCCTGTCCAATCTTGTCACTCCCAAAGAGAACCTCAACATCTTCAGCTCTGCTACCTCTAGCTCTGACTCCTGTCTCTTCCTCAATGGCACTGTCTCTAAACCATACAGCATGGCCGGTCTCACCACTGTCCTGTACACCTTCCCCTTGATTCTCGCTGATATTTTCTGATCACACAGAACTCCCGACACCTTTCTCCACCCATTCCAACCTGCCTGCACTCGCTTCTTTACCTCTTTCCCACACTCTCCATTACTCTGGACTGTTGACCCCAAGTACTTAAACTCCTGTACCTTCTTCACCTCTTCACCCTGTAACCTTACTGTTCCACTTCCCTCCCTTTCATTCACACACATGTACTCAGTCTTACTACGACTGACTTTCATTCCTCTTCTCTCCAGCGCAAACCTCCACCTCTCCAGGTTTTCCTCCACCTGCTCTCTGCTCTCACTACAGATCACAATGTCATCTGCAAACATCATTGTCCAAGGAGACTCCTGTCTGACCTCCTCTGACAACTGGTCCATCACTATAGCAAACAGGAAGGGGCTCAGAGCCGATTCCTGATGCAGTCCCACCTCCACTTTGAACTCCTCTGTCTGACCTACAGCACACCTCACCACTGTCCTGCTCCTCTCATACATGTCCTGCACCACTCTGACATACTTCTCTGCTACTCCTGTCTTCCTCATACAGTACCACAGCTCTTCTCTTGACACCCTGTCATACGCTTTCCCCAAGTCTACAAACACACAGTGGAACTCCCTCTGACCATCCCTATACTTCTCCATCAAAATCCTCAGAGCAAAAATTGCATCTGTTGTGCTCTTTCTGGGCATGAAGCCATACTGCTGCTCACAAATTTCCACTACCTTCCTTAACCTAGCTTCCACTACTCTTTCCCATAGCTTCATTGTATGGCTCATCAACTTTATCCCCCTATAGTTACTGCAACTCTGCACGTCACCCTTATCCTTAAAGATCGGAAACAGGGGAAATGAACATACAACCAAAATAGAGTTCAACTCTAATGTTGCATTTTAAGTTGGGTGTGCTACTATTATTTTATAAACCATTGTAGTATAGCAAAACAATGAAGATGCAGGTTTATTTGTAGCCTTTTCTACATTCAGACACATAAAAAGATTATTAATGATTAAAATTTTTTTTATTTTTTAGTTTTTTTTACACAGTGGATGTTTAGATTTCTGAATTATGTACCTTGAAGTCGACCTAATTCAGTTTAGATCCATCATCATTTTGCTTGCAGCTGATTTACATATCTTTGATATCTCTTTTAAAAGGAGCCCTCACAGTACAGATTGCTCTTGACAAGCAAAACAAAGCAAAACAGACAATTATGATAGAAAAGCAGAAGATTCTTTATCTTTAGGAAATGTTTGACTCTCTGACAAATGACAGAAACGATCTCTGACTAGACGATGTTAAGTAACAGGTTTGTGAACTTTCTTTTTTTGTGGTGTGATTTTGATGTTTTAGTGACCCAAAACATGAGCAGTGTAACTGTTGAAGGATTTAAAGCCAGCAGTCCTGATTAACATAGACCCAGTAGTCAAAACAAACACAGCCACATCTAAGACTAAACACAGGAAAATAATCTTACAGAACTCTGCTTTTAAATGTTAATAAATAACAGCATCTGCTAAATAAATGAATGTTATAGTATTAATTCCACCCTTGTGTTCAAAGGAGCAGAGCCCTGGACCCGAGTCACCCAGAACACATACTAGTACTACAGTGGGATTGGAAGAGAAATGAATGGAGAAAGATGCAAAATGGGTTGAGATGAAATTACTGGTGTTTATTATTAGTGTGTACTTCTATGTTCAATAAAGAGGATCAGAGTAAATGATGAAAGTCATCCAGAGTCATCCAGTGTTGTTTGCGTGTGCAGCTGCATATGGCAAGAATCTTTCAGCAACATTAGTGACACTGTCATGTGAGTGATGCTGTGGGGCAGAGCTTCATGAATCCTGATGATGTTAACATATCAGTGTACAGAAAGAATAGTTTCCTTCAGCTAAGACCATTCACCATCTTCACTGTTATATTCATGTGTCTGTGGCTTTCACTGGGTGAGTAAACATTTTTATTATTGCAAAAATATTATGTTCTGAATTAGACATGAACACGTGTTTTTAAAAAGTAGTAAACTGTGAGTATGATTTGTTTAAAACCTTATTATTCTTTATCATTTAAAAAAACAATACTCTCTTCTCTATGACAGGTGACTCCATGGCAGATTCCATAGAGACACTTTTCACTCATAAAGCTGTAGATGAAGGTGATGATGTTACTCTGTCCTGCAAATACAAAAAAAAGTGGTACAACAGACTACCTGCACTGGTACAGACAATATCCAAAATCTAAACCTGAGTTCCTTCTTAATATTATTCAAAGTGGAACTCATAAGTCTGATCCTCCCCCAAGAATGTCTGTCAAAGTTGATGATAAACAAGTGGATCTGATCATCTCCTCTGCTGCTGTATCAGACTCTGCTCTATACTACTGTGCTCTGAGGCCCACAGTGACAGGAAATCCAGCTGCACTGTACAAAAACTTTCACACAGTTTCATTATATTGAAAGCAGATCTACTGATAATTTTTAATTTGCATGCCATATTTGGGGAAATTCTGTCTATAGAATTATATAGAGTTAATATTTTTAACACATGTTGTATTATTAGGAGACAGTATGTTCATTTAGAGACAAATCTATAACTATTGATCCTCAGTGATCAGTCTGTGCGCCTCTGCTGGTCTGATCATGGAGACAGTCTTGGATGCACATCACAGAGGATCTTTTCTGGGCCAGAAAATCCCATAAGAGTCTCAATTTCCTGCAGAGACAGAACACACACTTCTCTCTCATCCTCATCACTACATTCAGGAAAATATATTGCTAGCATCCTGAACAGCTGTACCACTGTTTACTATGTAAAACTGAGTCTCAGAGCACAAGAACCTACAGCAGATTGTAAAAACCTCTGGAAACATCAGGGTCTCTCTGACCTTTAATGAAGATCCTTACAAAATATACATGCTTTTTAAAGCCACTAACTTTTATGGATATTTATGTACATAACATCCACCCTTCTCCTGCTATCTGACAGAAGGTATCAGAACATCTGGATCACCACTGGCAGCCTCTGTAACAGCTTTTTCCCCCAGACAGTCACTCAGTAACTGAACAAAAAAAACACAACAATAACACATCTAATCACTTCCCCAAACTTCCAGCACCACCTCATTAAAATCAATTACATCATCAATTAAATAATCTATTCTAATATGCAAATATTGTATGTAAAACTTCACAATTCACAGCTTAGAAGATGAGTATTCCTGTATTTGATATATTTATTCAATATTAGATTAATATGCTGTGTTATACACCTTGTGAGGGCGGAGCCTCTACTGTCACTTCAAAGCGTTTTTTTTTGTGTCTGTGTTCAGCTCTCGCAGTCTGAGTAACTACAGCCTGTATACTGTAATGATTTGGAGTCTTAAGGTTTCTTCCTCATGTCATCTCAAAGGTTTCTTCCTTGTAACTGTCACCTCTGGGTTACTCATGAGCGATTTAAATCTACATTTGCAAAGTACACTATATTGCCAAAAGTTTTGGGACACCGCTCCAAATCATTGAATTCAGGTGTTGTTTTTCAGGGGTTGGGCTCGGCCCCTTAGTTCCAGTGAAAGGAAATCTTAATGCTTCAGCATACCAAGACGTTTTGGACAATTTCATGCTCCAAACTTTGTGGGAGCAGTTTGGGGATGACTCCTTCCTGTTCCAACATGACTGCACACCAAAGCAAGGTCCATAAAGACATGGATGAGCGAGTTTGGTGTGGAGGAACGTCACAGAATCCTGACCTCAACCCCATAGAACACCTTTGGGATGAATTACGGAGACTGCAAGCCAGGCCTTCTCATCCAACATCAGTGCCTGACCTCACAAATGTGCTTCTAGAGGAATGGTCAAAAATTCCTATAAACACACTCCTAAACCTTGTGGAAAGCCTTCCCAGAAAAGCTGAAGCTGTTATAGCTGCAAAGGGTGGGCCACCTCCATATTAAACCCTACAGATTAAGAATGGGATGTCATTAAAGTTCATGTGCATGTAAAGGCAGACGTCCCAAACTTTTGGCAATATAGTGTAGATAAATACATTTGAAATGCATTAAAATAGAGATGAACTGTTTAATAAGAGATGCTCTGAGGACACATACTACAGAATATATAAGCACTTGTGTGGTAAATAGTTTAAGAGAGAAATTCTTTTATTTAAAAACTGTAAATGTTTTCAGTCATGGCCATTATTAACTGCTGTGTATATTTACTGGATGTGTTCATTTTGTTATGCTCTACTGTTTCATGTGTCTATGTCAGAAAATCACAAGTGAGAAAAGAGCATTAATAATTCAGCTACAGTGGAATAATTTGCATTGTGTTGGTGATTCAGTTCCCTGTCACTGATACTGTGAAGTGATGATCTGTGTAAAGTTACACTACAACAGCATCACTTCCTGGGTGTGGCCTTCTAGAGACGTGTAAAGTTCAGCACATACAGCACTATTATACAGAATCCTCACAGAGCTGTGTTCAGAAATGGCTCAACTATACAACTTACTGTACATAGTGAGATACACACCACTGATTCTCACTCTAGTTACAGGTCATTCATTTTCATCAGTTTATAAACTGTATTAATTATTACAATAATATTTCATTGATTTAATATTTAATTAATTCCTTGCAATAATTAATAACCATGTTTGTATTCATCTAGGGATTTATTAATTTCTTAAGTCATTATTTGATTAACAAAAAATACTTCACTGAGATAATTCTTTATATTATTTTTCACACCAGGTAGTTTTGCAGATAAAATTGGACCAATGGATAAAGATGCCAACATTGTCAGGAAAGAACCAGACAATGTTACCCTGAAATATTCATATGAGACAAGCAACAATGACATTTATCTTTTCTGGTACAAACAATATCCTAACAGCGCACCACAGTTTTTACTGTATAAAGGCGCAAGGGCATTTTTTAGAGAGCTCAAACCCAATGACACTCGATTAGATGCAGAAACAAGCAGAGACTCTTCTGAACTTAATATCAGAGGTCTAAAGCTCTCAGATTCTGCACTCTATCACTGTGCTCTAAGAGTTGAAGCACAGTGATACAGAGTCACTGAAAGGCTTTACAAAAACTACAAAATGGTATATATGAAGAGTCTAAAACCACATCAAAGATCCTCCCTTTACCAACCTGTTATCAGTTAACCACAGACATAGACAGCATTTGTGGTAATTTAATGGTTTGGTAATAAAAGCAAATATAATATATATAAAAGTGCTTGTGTAATCAATAGTTATCTGAAATAAATAATATTAATAAATAAATAAATAAATAAATAAATAAATAAATGTGCATTCATTTATTCATTCAACTTATGCATGTCTGTACAGATCCATGTTTCTTTGTTGGATGTGAGCTAGAGAAATGGCCTTTTACAAACCCCTCAGAACAGATGAGGGTTTGATTGTAGTACACTGAGTTTGATTGTACAGATACACTTGTACAGATAGAACAGAAGATGAAATGGATAAATGAAGAAAGTCCTATAGAGAGTAAAATGTTTACTAGAAAGTAACTGCATACACATTTGATTAATGAAGCTCAATGTGTCTTTTACTGTATATATACTAAAACATGACTGTGAGATTACGGATGTCTCTGATATTTAAGGTAACTCTATTCGTTTACCTCTAGAACTGTGAGATTCAGGATTTCCTGAACAGATTTTCATCTACCAGAATTTGTTAGATTGCAACTGCAAGGCACTAAGCACCTGTGTATGAGCTAAAAAAAATCTCTTAGTGCTGATAGATCAGTATATCTCTCCATCTTAATAAAAAATAAGAAAAATAATCCAAAATTTTATTTAATACTGTAGCTAGGAGTAAGTCCACTGTAGAAAAGATCACACCATCTATATGCAGCAGTCTTCATGAATGATTTCAATGTAAAAATTAAGAACATTAGGAAGAAAATTCAGACTATTAATTTAAAACCAAACAATTTGATAGATAACCCTACAGATAATAATATTACTGTTTCTGATAAGTGCATAGAATATTTCACTACCTTCTGAGACCAATTATTTTCACAATTTTTTCAAAATGATGTTTTAGTGTAAATTAGTACTTATGTACTAGATCCTTACCTAGATGTTTCTTTAAAGAGATAATACCAGTTGCTACTGAACACCTTCCAAAATTAATAAATTTTTTCCCTTAGTACTGACTTTGTGACTAAAGCTTTTAAACTAGTGGATGCCAAATCCCTGATTAAAAATCATGAAATCGACCCATCAGTTGTCCAAATATAGGCCAATATCAAACCTCCTCTTTTCTCCAACATCCTAGAAAAGGTTGTTGCACAGCAGTTATGCTCATACCTTCAAATGATTAACATTTATGAAATGTATCAGTCAAGATCTGGCCTCATGATAGCAAAGAGACAGCATTGGTTAAAGTGGTAAATGACCTATTACTCACCTCTGATCAGGGTTGTGCACGTTGCTGTTGTTGCTTGATCTTAGTGCAGCTTTTGACACCATTGGCCATACTATTCTACGTGATAGGCTAGAAAATGTTGTTGGTGTTAAGATAGCCATCTCCTGGCTCACATATTATTTGACTGTTCTCAGTTTGTACAAGCAAATGGTGACTACTCAATGCATACTAAAGTTATGTTTGGTGTTCCGCAAGGTTCTGTTTTAGGCCCACTGCCTTGTTATTCATAAACAACAAACCTTGGTGCAATTATTGACTTCAGTCTTTCATTTGAAGTTCATATACAGGTGCATCTCAATAAATTAGAATGTTGTGAAAAAGTAAATTTATTTCAGTAATTCAACTCAAATTGTGAAACTCGTGTATTAAATAAATTCAATGCACACAGACTGAAGTCTTTGCTTCTTTTAATTGTGATGATTTTGGCTCACATTTAACAAAAACCCACCAATTCACAACAATCTCAACAAATTAGAATATGGTGACATGCCAATCAGCTAATCAACTCAAAACACCTGCAAAGGTTTCCTGAGCCTTCAAAATTATCTCTCAGTTTGGTTCACTAGGCTACACAATCATGGGGAAGACTGCTGAGCTGATAGTTGTCCAGAAGACAATCATTGACACCCTTCACAAGGAGGGTAAGCCACAAACATTCATTGCCAAAGAAGCTGGCTTTTCACAGAGTGCTGTATCCAAGCACGTTAACAGAAAGTTGAGTGGAAGGAAAAAGTGTGGAAGAAAAAGATTCACAACCAACTGAGAGAACCGCAGCTTTATGAGGATTGTCAAGCAAAATCGATTCAAGAATTTGAGTGAACTTTACAAGTAATGGACTGAGGCTGGGGTCAAGGCATCAAGAGCCACCACACACCGACGTGTTAAGGAATTTGGCTACAGTTGTTGTATTCCTCTTGTTAAGCCACTCCTGAACCACAGACAACGTCAGAGGCGTTTTGCCTGGGCTAAGGAGAAGAAGAACTGGACTGTTGCCCAGTGGTCCAAAGTCCTCTTTTCTGATGAGAGCAAGTTTTGTGTTTCATTTGGAAACCAAGGTCCTAGAGTCTGGAGGAAGGTTGGAGAAGCTCATAGCCCAAGTTGCTTGAAATCCAATGTTAAGTTTCCACAGTCTGTGATGATTTGGGGTGCAATTTCATCTGCTGGTGTTGGTCCATTGTGTTTTTTGAAAACCAAAGTCACTGCACCCGTTTACCAAGAAATTTTGGAGCACTTCATGCTTCCTTCTGCTGACCAGCTTTTTGAAGATGCTGATTTCATTTTCCAGCAGGATTTGGCACCTGCCCACACTGCCAAAAGCACCAAAAGTTGGTTAAATGACCATTGTGTTGGTGTGCTTGACTGGCCAGCAAACTCACCAGACCTGAACCCCATAGAGAACCTATGGGGTATTGTCAAGAGGAAAATGAGAAACAAGAGACCAAAAAATGCAGATGAGCTGAAGGCCACTGTCAAAGAAACCTGGGCTTCCATACCACCTCAGTAATGCCACAAACTGATCACCTCCATGCCACGCTGAATTGAGGAAGTAATTAAAGCAAAAGGAGCCCCTACCAAGTATTGAGTACATGTACAGTAAATGAACATACTTTCCAGAAGGCCAACAATTCACTAAAAATGTGTTTTTCATTGGTCTTATGAAATATTCTAATTTGTTGTGTGAATTGGTGGGTTTTTGTTAAATGTGAGCCAAAATCATCACAATTAAAAGAACCAAAGACTTAAACTACTTCAGTCTGTGTGCATTGAATTTATTTAATACACGAGTTTCACAATTTGAGTTAAATTACTGAAATAAATGAACTTTTCCACAACATTCTAATTTATTGAGATGCACCTGTAAATAATATCACTAGGGTAGCCTTCTTTCATCTCAGGAATATTTCTAGGATAACCAAAATAATGTCACTACATGATGCAGAAAAACTAGTTCATGCTTTTGTTACCTCTAGGTTGAATTTTTGTAATGCCTTACTGTCTGGATTTTCCCGTAGGTGCGTAAGCAGGCTTCAGTTAGTCCAGACCATGGCAGCTAGAGTTCTAACTAGAACTAAAAGATCTGGACAAACCACTCCTATTTTTTTTCACACTGCTGTGAATCTCAGTCAAATTTCACATTGATTATAAAATACTACTAATGACCGATAAAGCACTGAATGGTCTTGTGCCACAGTTCCTGAGCAAACTTTTGAGTGATCTTTTATGATCTGCCACACCTCTTTGATCAGAAGGTGCAGAAAATTTGTTGGTATCTCAAGTACTACAGGCTAGAACCGGGGGCAGAGCTTTTTTATTACAAAGCCTTTCAGTTATGGAACAGCCTTTCCATTAGTGTTTGGGACTTAGACCCAGTCTCAGTGTTTAAGTCCAGGTTGTTGCCACAGTTGGTTTTGAACATTTGCTGTTTGGCAAACATTTATGTAAAATCTTGATTTTTTTTCCTCAGGAGGTGGAGCTGTTTATCTGTTTCATTCAAATACATTTTTCTTTTTCAGTTCTTAGACTTTGATATTTATTTGGCTGCAAAATCTACATTAATATATATACCTATGTTGGCAATGCTTATTGTTTGAACAAGTTGAAAAAGTTTGTATTAAATCATTAAACTTACTATTGAATTGTTTCTGGTAAGATTCATGCTGTTTATTCTCCTGATGTAATTCAAATGTATGATTTCTCTCATGTAGATGTAACACAAAATTCAATAACTTTAAAATTAATTTAAATGTCTTATTCTTAATTAATCAATATGGCTTTCATTATCACACATGAAACTCCCATACAGCTTACTGACAAACAGTAAATATCAGTGTGCTCTATACTGCTATTAATTCCTCACTATATGCTCTTACCTCAGCTCTGAAAATAACCGTAATTTCATTCAAATAGCTACAGATTACACAGAAATAAGTTTAAAAAGTTATTATGCACAGCACTTTCAAAGATTTTGGCACAGAAACACAGCTATATAGCACCTGGTCACTAGGTCAAAGTCTTCATCCACATTTCAGTGTTTGCAGTGTGTGGCCTTAGAAACTTTTCTGTGATTTTCTGCGTATTAAAAATGAATAATTTCTGTTACATGTAAGAATTGGGGATTTCCTTCTATGCTGACTGTGAAACAGTATTTTGTAATATTGGATGTAATGTGTCCTTTTTATCAGTGCAGTTTAATCTACAAGACGAATCTACATTCAGATGAAATTTAGGTATTTGTTAAACACATTATACACTACATAGGATGTGTACATTGCTGTGAAGCATCACACCATTTGTGTACTATTTAGTATATCTAATGTGGATAGGGGACATACCCCAGTTATTCCAGACTTCTTCTTCTTCTTTCGGCTTTTCCCTTCAGGGGGTCGCCACAGCAAATCATCTCTCTCCACCTATCCCTATCTTCTGCATCCTCAACACTTGCACCCACTAGCTTCATATCCTCATTAATTCCATCCATATACCTCCTCTTTGGCCTTCCTCTTTGCCTCCTGCCTGGCAGCTTCATGTCCAACATTCTCCTACCAATATACTCACTCTCCCTCCTCTGAACATGTCCAAACCATCTTAATCTGGTCTCCCTAACTTTGTCCCCCAAACGTCCAACATGAGCTGTCCCTCTGATGTACTCGTTCCTAATCCTGTCCAATCTTGTCACTCCCAAAGAGAACCTCAACATCTTCAGCTCTGCTATCTCTAGCTCTGACTCCTGTCTCTTCCTCAGTGACACTGTCTCTAAACTATACAGCATGGCCGGTCTCACCACTGTCCTGTACACCTTCCACTCGATTCTCGCTGATATTTTCCTATCACACAGAACTACCGACACCTTTCTCCACCCATTCCAACCTGCCTGCACTCGCTTCTTTACCTCTTTCGCACACTCTCCATTACTCTGGACTGTTGACCCCAAGTACTTAAACTCCTGTACCTTCTTCACCTCTTCACCCTGTAACCTTACTGTTCCACTTCCCTCCCTTTCATTCACACACATGTACTCAGTCTTACTACGACTGACTTTCATTCCTCTTCTCTCCAGCGCAAACCTCCACCTCTCCAGGTTTTCCTCCACCTGCTCCCTGCTCTCACTATAGATCACAATGTCATCTGCAAACATCATTGTCCAAGGAGACTCCTGTCTGACCTCCTCTGACAACTGGTCCATCATCATAGCAAACAGGAAGGGGCTCAGAGCCGATCCCTGATGCAGTCCCACCTCCACTTTGAACTCCTCTGTCTGACCTACAGCACACCTCACCACTGTCCTGCTCCTCTCATACATGTCCTGCACCACTCTGACATACTTCTCTGCTACTCCTGACTTCCTCATACAGTACCACAGCTCTTCTCTTGGCACCCTGTCATACGCTTTCTCCAAGTCTACAAACACACAGTGCAACTCCCTCTGACCATCCCTATACTTCTCCATCAAAATTCTCAGAGCAAAAATTGCATCTGTTGTGCTCTTTCTGGGCATGAAGCCATACTGCTGCTCACAAATTTCCACTACCTTCCTTAACTTAGCTTCCACTACTCTTTCCCATAGCTTCATTGTATGGCTCATCAACTTTATCCCCCTATAGTTGCTGCAACTCTGCACGTCACCCTTATTCTTAAAGATCGGCACTAACACACTTCTTCTCCATTCCTCAGGCATCTTCTCACTCTCTAAAACCCTGTTGAACAAACTAGTCAAAAATTCCACAGCTGCCTCTCCTAAACACTTCCAGACCTCCACCGGGATGTCGTCAGGGCCAACTGCCTTTCCACTTTTCATCCTCTTCAAAGCCTTCCTGACTTCATCCCTTCTAATCTTATCTACTCTTCTACTCTTTTTTCCCTCTCATTTTCCTCATTCATCAGCTCCTCAAAGTACTCCTTCCATCTCCTCCGTACACTCTCCTCACTTGTGAGCACCCTTCCATCTCTATCCTTAATAACTCTAACTTGCTGCACATCCTTCCAATTTTGATCCCTCTGCCTAGCTAACCTGTACAAGTCCTTCTCTAGTGTCTAACCTAGTGTACGACTCGTCATATGCCTTCTGCTTGGCCTTAGACACCTCCCTCTTCACTCTGCGCTGTAACTCCTTGTATTCCTGTCTATTCTCTTCAGTCCTGTCCATGTCCCACTTCTTCTTGGCTAACCTCTTCCTCTGGATACTATCCTGAACTTCCTCATTCCACCACCAAGTCTCCTTATCTTCTTTCCTCCTTCCAGATGACACACCCAGCACCTTTCTCCCTGTCTCCCTGATCACTTCTGCTGTAGTTTCCCAGTCATCTGGCAGCACTACCTGACCACCCAGAGCCTGCCTCAACTTCTGTCTAAATTCCTCACAACATTCCTCCTTTTTCAGCTTCCACCACTTGGTTTTCTTCTCTATCTCTATCTTTGACCTCTTCGTCTTACAGACCAACAAAGTCATCCTACACACCACCATCCTATGCTGTCTGGCTACACTCTCTCCCACTACCACTTTACAGTCACTAATCTCTTTCAGATTGCCTCTTCTACATAGGATGTAGTCTACCTGTGTTCTCCTACCTCCACTCTTGTAAGTCACTCTATGCTCCTCCCTCTTCTGAAAATAAGTGTTAACCACAGCCATGTCCATCCTCTTAGCAAACAGTTATTCCAGACTAAGAGAATATAATGATCTGCTGCATTTATTGTCATCTCCTCAGTAGAACAGAAGTGATGTATTGAAAATAAAAGATAAAAAGAATAAAGCCCAAAGATGAAAATGTTATTGTACACAACACTGAGACTGTCACAGGACCTGAGTAGTAGTAGTAGCTTCTCTCCTTTAAGTTTGCCTTTTAGCTCACAATAATGAAACCTTTAAGCTTTCCCTGGCAGTTGTATGCTTTTTCTGTAATTGTTGTTCTGCATGTTATTTCAGATCATTACAGAGCCAAGAGCCGACATCGCAAGCTAGCAACTAACAAGCTAGCAATCTCACAAAAACACAAGGCCTTGTTGAATAGAATTCCTCAAGCAGGCCAGCAGTGAGTTTACTTGCTCTTCACTGTACTCCATGAGCTGCTAGCAACAGCACGATAGTTCTGGTTGAAATGTAAATGGCTGCTGCAGTCATCTCTCATCTGCCACACATTGGGTCTGCTTACACACACACAAACACCCCCCCCCCTCCCCCCCCACACACACACACAGACAGAGCACAGTATAGCCATTGTAAAGGAAACAAAAAATGAAGAGACTGGGACAACCAGCACTGCATGCAAAACCACAACAGTTAGGAAACCACATATCCTGACTGCTACATTATTATTTAGAATTATAAATAGGTATGATGTACTATTCATGTTATATTTCAGTAGCTGCAGGGCTTACAGGATATTACAGGGTATTACAGCCCTGTAAAATGTCTTCAGGAATCCCATCACCATACTGCTCTTACCAACTTACTGCTCATGGCATATTTACTGTTCATAATATGTGATCTATAATACAACAAAGTTTTTTTTTTTTTTTTTTTTACAGTTTTTCAATTTTTACATTTTGGGCCATGGTATACATTAGTCAGACACCAGATTTATTGTTTTCATGAATTGAAAATGTAGGCAGATACACTGAGGTGAGTGAGTAATGGCATAGTAATCAATTAAAACATTCAACAATATTCAAAACAAAACACAAGAAAATATTTCTACACTTTTTTCCTATGTGTTTTTTTTTACACAACATGATGTCAAGATTTTTTTGTTTTTTTTTACACAACAAGATGTCTCTACAGTTTAAGCAAAATAGTGTGATAAACAAAAACATCCTGCAAGAGAGAGAGAGCATGCGCGAGAGAGAGAGAGAGAGAGAGAAAAGAGAGAGAGAGAGAGAGAGAGAGAGAGAGAGAGAGAGTGAGAGTGAGAGAGAGAGAGAGAGAGAGAGGAACAGAGTCACAACGAAAAAGATACAACACAAGTCTAAAATTTGTTAAAAGATGATGTCAGATGCAGTGGGTTGATCAGTAATAGTGAAATTGTTCCTTTGACTCAGTTCACTGATACTGTGAAGTGATGATCTGTGTAAAATTATGCTACAACAGCATCACTTCCTGGGTGTGGCCTTCTAGAGACGTGTAAAGTTCAGCACATACAGCACTATTATACAGAATCCTCACAGAGCTGTGTTCAGAAATGGCTCAACTATACAACTTACTGTACATAGTGAGATACATACCACTGATTCTCACTCTAGTTACAGGTAATTATTTTCATCTGTTAATCAACTGTATTAATAATTACAAGTAAGTTATAATTAGTTTCTTAATTATATTTATTAATACTCATGTTTGTATTAACCTAGTAATTTCTTCAATCAATATTTGGTTTACAAAAATACTTCACTGAAATATTGTCTTTATATATAACAGGCAGTTTTGCAGATAGAATTGGACCAGCAGATGAAGATGCCAACATTGTCAGTAATGACACAAACACTGTTACTCTGAAATGTTCATATGAGTCAAGCAGCAATAACATTTGGCTTTACTGGTACAAACAATATCCTAACAGCGCACCACAGTTTTTACTGATTAAAGGTGCAA
>JAUCMX010000005.1:4535452-4565301 GCA_033459395.1 Hemibagrus guttatus | reverse complement strand
CTCAAATCCTGCAGTGCCAGACATGTCCCCCTGCGTAAGCCAGTACATGTCCAGGCCCGTCTGAAGTTTGCTAGAGAGCATTTGGATGATCCAGAAGAGGATTGGGAGAATGTCATATGGTCAGATGAAACCAAAATAGAACTTTTTGGTAAAAACTCAACTTGTCGTGTTTGGAGGAGAAAGAATGCTGAGTTGCATCCAAAGAACACCATACCTACTGTGAAGCATGGGGGTGGAAACATCATGCTTTGGGGCTGTTCTTCTGCAAAGGGACCAGGACGACTGATCCGTGTAAAGGAAAGAATGAATGGGGCCATGTATCGTGAGATTTTGAGTAAAAACCTCCTTCCATCAGAAAGGGCATTGAAGATGAAACGTGGCTGGGTCTTTCAGCATGACAATGATCCCAAATAATAATGTAATTAAGTAAGTAAGGAAAAGTTTGTAAAAGTCAGAAAGTACGTAAAGAAGTAAGTAAGTTTGTAAAAGTCAGAAAGTAAGTAAGTCAGTAAATATTTGTCTCTTTTTTACATCAGAAAATGGTGCACCAATCCTGGAAGTACTGCAATACCAGGCCGATGTGTGGAGCGGACGGAGCAAGCCCCTTTTCCGGCTTAAGTAAGTAAGTAAGTAAGTAAGTAAGTAATAAAGTAAATACTAAGTAAGTAAGTAAGTAGTAAGTAAATAAGTAAGTAGTAAGTAAGTTGTAATTAAGTAAGTTGTAAGTAAGGAAAAGTTTGTAAAAGTCAGAAAGTAAGTAAAGAAATAAGTAAGTTTTTAAAAGTCAGAAAGTAAGTAAGTCAGTAAATATTTGTTTGTTTTTTACATCAGAAAATGGTGCACCAATCCTGGAAGTACTGCAATACCAGGTCGATGCGTGGAGCGGACGGAGCAAGCCCCTTTTCCGGCTTAAGTAAGTAAGTAAGTAAGTAAGTAAGTAAGTAAGTTGTAATTAAGTAAGTAAGTAAGTAGTAAATAAGTAAGTAAGAAAGTAAGTAGTAAGTAAGTAAGTAAGAAAGTAAGTATGTAAGTAAGTAGTAAGTAAGTAAAAAGGTAAGTAGTACGTAAGTAATAAAGTAAGTAGTAAGTAAGTAAGTAAATAAGTAGTAAGTTGTAATTAAGTAAGTAAGTAAGTAAGTAAGTAAGTAATAAAGTAAGTAGTAAGTAAGTAAGTAAGTAATAAAGTAAGTAGTACGTAAGTTGTAATTAAGTAAGTAAGTAAGTAAGTAGTAAGTAAGTAAGTTGTAATTAAGAAAGTAAGTAGTAAGTAAGTAGAAAGTAAGTAAGTAGTAAGTATGTAAGTAAGTAGTAAGTAAGAAAAAAGGTAAGGAGTAAATAAGTAAGTAATAAAGTAAGTAGCAAGTAAGTAAGTAAGTAAGTTGTAATTAAGTAAGTAAGTAAGTAGTAAGTAAGTTGTAATTAAGTAAGTAAGTAAGTTGTAATTAAGCAAGTAAGGAAAAGTTTGTAAAAGTCAGAAAGTAAGTAATGAAGTAAGTAAGTTTGTAAAAGTCAGAAAGTAAGTAAGTCAGTAAATATTTGTCTGTTTTTTACATCAGAAAATGGTGCACCCATCCTGGAAGTACTACAATACCAGGTTGATGGGTGGAGCGGACGGAGCAAGCCCCTTTTCCGGCTCCCAGCTCTAAGAATCCCTTTAATATAGAGTCCTCATATAGAGGACATATCAGATATTAAACTGATAAGAACAGATATTTTTTTTTTTTTTTTATTAAATCATTCATCCAAAACATAACAAAAGCATTTCAAACAAACGGACCCACCACCAGCAAAAAGACACACAAATCCATGAACCTCAATGTCAAATAATCACAATTAATCCCACCACCCACCCAAAGCAATAGTCCATGACAAGAAACCCCACAACACAGTCCCAATCCGCCCGCAACAAAAACATTACAGAGCATTAATTTTATCCCCCCTCCCAAGAAAACCCAGACAGTAAAACAACAAAACAAACAAAAGCCAAAACAAAACAAAACAAACCAAAACAAAAAAGAGGCTGAGGGAAAACTAACCAAAAGGAAGCCCACCCCCAACCAAACTAGAGCCCATAAACAAAAACCCCTCGCTACCCCTGTTCCTCTCGGTCTGCCTGGGGCCACCATGGTGCCCCCACCACCGTCACCCCCGAAAAACCACCCCCCATTACCCCCCCGACTCCTGCCCTCACGAAACCTTCCCCTCCTCCCCCTACCTGCCTCACCTTCCCGAGCCTGGCCCGAAACACGTGGAACAGGTCGACCTGGCGGACGCGCGGAGTCTGGCTCCGGATGCATTCGCACCTCGCGCCCCATAGAACGCACTTCGCCACAGAGACGGTTTGCCACAACGGGTTGGCCGTCTCCGGTCCCATGCGCTTCAGTCCCCTGCCGTACAGCACGAGGTCGCGATCTATGCCCGCACCCTCTTCGGCTGACCACCACTCCGAGACCCGCCTCCAGAATCGTGCCGTGACGGGACACGACCGCAGGGCGTGCTCGACCGTCTCCTCGCCCCCGCATCCGATCGGACACAGGGGCGTGGGGCTGATGCCGTGCCGGTAGAGCCGCTCCCTGACAGGGAGGCGTCTCAGAGCCCCCAGCCAGTGCAGGTCTTTACTGGTCCCGTCCAACCAGGTGGGCTGCATAGCCGCCCACTCGACCCCTGGCATTTGGGGGTGGGTCTGGCCCGATTGTGCCGCCCAGCAGTCCCTCCATCTTTTATACAATTTCCGGTGGTCCAGCACCAGGCCGTCCACCAGACACCAGGGGTGGCCGCGAATAAACTCGGCCACCTTCTGGTAGTGCCACGGGCGGTCAGTAGACCACGGCGAGGTCCCCTTCCAAAGGATCACTGCCCGCAACGCAAAGCCGATCCAGAACCTTGCGAACAGTGACGCCATGTGGCCCTCAGTTCCCCTGACCAGCTTGGTCAGGAAGGCCACATGCATCGCCATGGTCTTAAGAGGGATACACGCCACTCCCCTTCCCCCTTTCTCCCGCTCCGTGCACATCGTTGTGCGGGAGACCTGCTCACCCCCCCCCCCCCCAAATGAACGTGAACAGGGCACGCTCCAGGCGCCTCCCCGTCACGAACGGGATAGGGAAGACCAAGGCCAGATGATTAAGGCCCGCGAGCAGGTCCGAACATGCCGCAACTACCCTTCCGGTGAGGGAGAGGTCCCTCTTGCACCAGCTTTCGGCCCTGGCTTTCAATTTGCTCAGGGCGATATCCCAGTTCTTCTGGGCGCTGTCCTCTCTCCAGAAGACAACACCCAGGATCTTGAGACCATCCTGGCACAAGGCAAACCCCCCTGGGACGTCCGATCTACCGGCCCACGCCCCTGCGTACAGGACCGCGGACTTACCGCGGTTGATGCGGGCCCCCGTGGCGTCCGAGAACGCCTCCAGGATACCGCTCACCGCTCGGAAGTCCTCGTCCCAGCCAAGGAACAAAGTCGCATCGTCAGCGTACACTGACACCTTGGCCCTCGTTCCTTCTGCGCCAGGGATATGGAGTCCCTGGAAAGCAGGTTCCCTTCTCAGCCGCTCCGCCAAAGGCTCCAGGTACAAGACATAGAGCAGTGGTGATAACGGGCAACCCTGCCTCACCCCTCCTCGTTGCATCTCCCTCTGTCACACCAATCCCCTGCATGTCTTCCATCACCACATCCATACACCTCCTCCTGGGCCTTATGCTTCTCCTCTTTCCCACTGTTTAAATCTACAATACCATTGAATTCTTCCATTTAAATCGTACTTAAGCTTGTTGATGAACTGATATGAACTCTTTCTGCCTTTTTTATCTCTCTGTGTTTGTGAGCGTCAGTCTCAACGTCCTAAGCACCAAACATGTAGTGTATTTGGGTTGCAATCATGTAGTGCATTTACAGTTAATTTTCTTTTTTTTCTTACTATTAATTAAGACAAGCACAGAAGGTATAGTTTGCGTATGAGTTAGGTCGCCTCTCCACATAGCATTAGCAAAGACTACTGCTAATGCAATCATATCTAGATAAAAAGCCAACTTTTGTATGTACATCAGGCCAGAGCCATGCATGCTGGCGCATGCCACTACATATAGCAGCTGCTTTTTCTCAGCCAGTGTATGGACTGCTGTGATCATATAGTGGTTAGTCCTCTGTGTTGTGGCTGCAGCAACCCCGGTTCAAATCCAGGTCAAAGCATCAGCTTTTCTCCATCGCCGTCTAACGGGAGGCCTAACCATGGCTACTGACCCTTTTTCCTTTGTCAAGCACCTTGAAAAGGATAAGCAGGTAGGACCTCACTTCCTCAAAGAGCCTATGGGCCAGTGGTGCAATGGATAACGCGTCTGACTAGAGATCAGAAGATTCAAGGTTCGATTCCTGGCTGGCTCGGCTACTTTTAGCCCAGTCCAAAGGTGTGCAACAGACTCCAGAGGCTGAATTTCTGGCAGAGTAACAGTGCTTTTAATCTCTGAAATGCGTAGAGTCCTGTACTGGGCAGCACGCTGGCTTACTGCAACAGGTCTACTACCCCATGCTTCGTCCAGCGGCGAATCTACCCCTAGAGTAACGGCTCAAGTAGCTGAATGCTTGGAGAGCCATGAACACTGACCACTTTGTGCTCTGCAATGCAGCGTTCCCGTGCAAAGTTCTGGACAGTACCACTTGCTGACCGCGACAGAGCTCAAACTGCTTGCCGGCTGAGTGAAACGGCCGACCGGTATGGGAATGTGACTTTATTGGATTGCCAGCAAAACTGTCGAAGACACTGTTATTCTGAAATGTTCATATGAGACAAGCGGTGAATACATTTGACTTTACTGGTACAAACAATATCCTACCCACAGTTTTTACTGTATAAATGCGCAAGGTCATATGCAGGTGCTGGTAGCACTCCTGATGATAGTCGTTAGAGGCAGAAGCATCCTCAGACTCCACTGAACTTACTATCAGAGGTCTAAAGCTCTCAGATTCTGCACTCTATCACTGTGCTCTTAGAGTAGCAGCACAGTGATACAGAGTCAGTGAAAGGCTTTACAAAAACATAACAATGGCACATACGAAGAATCTAAAACCACAACAAAGACACTCCATTTACCAACCTGTTATCAGTTAACTACAGACACAAACATTTCTGCTAACATATGCAGCTGAATGAAGTACAGGATTAAAAAAATATTTTTTTTATTTTCTAGTTTTATTTGTATAGTGCTTTAATAATAAACATTGTCTCAAAGCGGCTTTATATGAATATAAATATTCAGAACAAAAATGCTAAAGATTCAAATTTAAATATATATTTATGAGCAAGCTAAAAACAGCACATGATTAATCATGCACTAATACCTGAATTAATTCTTACTTAAATATAAACTAATGATGGTTAAGGCATGTACTAATCCCAAACTAATGAAGTGCTAACCTTAACTACAACAGTCTTATGGAGCGGAATGTGGACTGTGAAGGATCATATCATTGGTCAGACATACTGAATGAACACGCCTCTTACTTTGAGTCTGATGGTAGAGGAACTATTGATTCTGATCAAACTGCTTCATGTTGTTTGTGAATGAAATGATTGAACTAGGAGAACGAAGAAGGATTTGCTGACATGCTGATGTTGTTTGTTCAGATCGTCACCCTTTCAACAAGAAGAGAGGGGGCAGAAAATGTGTAGCACTAATACAATCTGCTGTACACAAAGGTGTAAAAATGACAGATGACTATATTTGAGAAAATTGTTGCACTGAAAACTATTTTAAACACTAATGTAAAAATGTTTATTTTTTCCAATTTACATTCGTATCACTTGATCACCCCTCTCTCACTGACTGAAATTTCTGAAAATAAATACCAGACTTGCTCTTATAACTGGACATGCTGATTTGAATAAATCCTAATATTAAGACTTGACTCTTGAAAATGTGCCATTTTTAAATGAATGTATTGAGAGACTGAAACACTAACTGGTGTAATGATGTAACTTACTGAAAGAGTCACTGAGAACTTCAGTAAATGAATCTGAGCGAATCTTTTTGGTGAACAGAATCAAAAGATCCCACAATAACTGTTCTTATAATGAAGGATTCATCAATACACATACATTTTAAAACATTTTATTTTTATAACATTTTATACTGCTATATATTATATATTTTTTAACTTTTATACTGCTTAATAAACTACTACATAGAAGCAGAAACTGCAGTAAAATAAAGCAAACCAAAACTAGATTATTAGTGTGCTATTATTATTTTTTTAAACCATTGTAGTATAGGAAAACAATGAAGATGCAGGTTTATTTGTAGCCAACAAAAAAGAAAGTGTGAAGCAAAGACAGAATTGTCTATTAAATGTTTTGAATGGTTTAAAATGAATAAAAGGGTCAAGATATTCTTACCCTTTATATCCTTTTATTTAAGAATAAATATTTTACAATGATAAAATAGCATGTCTGATGCAGTGAGTTGTGAAGTAACAGTGTTTTTGTTCTGTATTGTATTAGTGACTCAGTTCACTGTCACTGATACTGTGAAGTGATGATCTGTGTAAAGTTACACTACAACAGCATCACTTCCTGGGTGTGGCCTTCTAGAGACGTGTAAAGTTCAGCACATACAGCACTATTATACAGAATCCTCACAGAGCTGTGTTCAGAAATGGCTCAACTATACAACTTACTGTACATAGTGAGATACATACCACTGATTCTCTCTCTAGTTACAGGTCATTTATTTTCATTAGTTACATAATTGTATTAATTATCGATACATTTAAGAATGAAATGATCTCTTACATTTTTTTTGTTTGCTTGCAAAATACTTAACAGAATTTTTATGTTCCATTAAACAGGCAGTTTTGCAGATAAAATTGGACCAAAGGATGAAGATGCCAACATTGTCAGGAAAGAAAGAGACACTGTTACTCTGAAATGGTCATATGAGACAAGTAGCAATGACATTTATCTTTGGGCACTTGTGCAATGGCCCAGTGGCCTAATGGATAAGGCATCAGAGACGTCTTACAGAGCCGTCTGTTGAAACTGCCCTTTAGTTCTATAACAACTGCTGTTCCCTGCTGCTCCTCATCACATTCATGATATGTTCTTGCACATGCGTGAGCAAGAGAAACACCTAAATAGACCTAGAAAGCTAAAGACTAACGGATAAATCGTCAGCCTATGGGGATTGTGGGTTGGAGTGGTCAACTTATAGTTAGAACTGAAAAAGTTGGCAACTGCCCTTTAGTTCAACAACCTTTACTCTTTTCTGCAGGGCCTCATCACTAAATGTTCTGCCAACTAACCATTGTTTCTGGTCAGTTACGCACCAGTGGTGTAGTGGTATCATGCAAGCTTCCCATTCTTGTGAACTGGGTTCGATTCCCGGCTGGTGCAGGCTTGGCTTTTCATGCTGTGCTGAAAATGTCTTCATCAATGAGGGTTAGAATTGTCAACTTCTTGTTAGATTTTACAAAATTCCCAACTACCCTTTAGTTCAGCAACCTTTACTGTTTTCTGCAGGGTCTAATCACTAAATGTTCCGACAAGTAGCCATTTTACTCTTGCCACCATGCAGCAGTGGTTTAGTGGTATCATGCAAGATTCCTAGTCTTGTAAAACAGGTTCGATTCCTGGCTTTCATGCTGTGAGATGAATTTGAGGCCTCTTGATGGAACTTTCTGTTATATGTTCCAAGCTGCTGCTATTCCAAGTTAAGGTCTCCAAGATTCCTTGTCTTGCACAGAGTGTTTTAGGGGAGTGTTGCTTTCAAAGTCTTGTATGAAATCCTGCATTGTTTCCTGCAGGTCCGCATGACTTAATCAACTGACAGTGTACATGTTGAGTCAGCCTGTCAAAGGCAACAACTCTCTGCTAATTCATTTTGTCTCCAAAATGTAGTGGCATCAGCAAGATTCAAGAACATCTGAGCTTTCTTGAATTTCATATGTAATGGAAATTTATGTGATATGTTCCAAGCTGCTGCTATTATAAGTCAAGGTCACCAAAATGCAGTGGAATCAGCAAGGACCAAAACCCTCTGGACAGTGGTATAGATTGCAGTGAATGTGGACAAACAATTTACAACTATTCCCTCAAATGCTGCATACATGTGTGGCAAGAAAAATATCTAAATGGACCACAAAAGGGCTATGTGCAGGCCTAGTGGCCTAATGGATAAGGCAGCAGCCTTCGGAGCTGAGGATTGTGGGTTCAAGTCCCATCTGGGTCAATTATAGCTAGAGGTCAATTACCCTTTAGTTCAAGAAACACTACCATTTCCCTGCAGGTCCTTATGACTAAATCATCTGACTGTTGAGCCAGCCTGTCAAAGGCAACGACTCTCTGCTAATTCAAGTCCAATGTCTCCAAAATGTAGTTGCATCAGCAAGATTCAAGAACGTCTGAGCTTTCTTGAATTTCATATGTAATGGAACTTTCTGTCATATGTTCCAAGCTGCTGCTATTCTAAGTCAAGGTCTCCAAAATGTAGTGGAATTAGCAAGTTCCCAAAATTTGGGTGGGGGTGGGTGTTGCTTTCAAAGTCTTGTTTGAAGTCCTGCAGTGTTTCCTGCAGGTCCGCATGACTTAATCAACTGACCGTGTAAATGTTGAGTCAGCCTTTCATAAGCAACAACAATCTAATAGTTCAAGTCCAGGGTCTCTAAAAGTTAGTAGCATCAACATGGTTCAAGCACTTCTAAACTGTCTTGAATTTCTGGCCTGTGCAGAACGTTGTGGTTTGTTGCTTTCCAGGTCCTTCTGGGAAGAATCTGAAGGGTTTGCAGTGAATGTCAGCAATCAATCAAAGACAGATTCTATCACATGTGTGACCAAGAGAAGCACCTACATGCACCAAAGGCATGTCCGCATGCACCAAAGGCGTAAAGGCGCAAGGTCAAATGCAGGTTATGATAGCACTCCTGATGATCGTCATTTAGAGGCAAAAGCATCCTCAGAGTCTACTGAACTTACTATCAGAGACCTAAAGCTCTCAGATTCTGCACTCTATCACTTTGCTCTTAGAGTAGCAGCACAGTGATACAGAGTCAGTGTGTCACGACTCGCGCTAGAGGTGGCCGTGAGAGGGAGCCCTCGCCCGTGTTTTGATTCCACTTCCGGATTACCAGGGGATTTAAATACGGTGCGCACTTCCTGCTCTACGCGAAGTATTGTTCAATGAATGTACCAAGCGTTTGCCTCGAGCACTTTTCTGACAGATTACTGGTTTTGACCTGGACTGTTTATTGTTTCTTCTCTCGCTTTCTCTTTGATATCTCTGTGTGTGGATTACCGACCTTGGATTGTTTATTGATTTCCCCGTTTTGGATTAACCCTTTGGATACTGTTGCTTGGACATTTGCTTTACTGTTGCCGACTTTCTGCCTGTCCCCGACTTCCCGTACTGTGTATTCCCTACTGCCAGCTCGGCGTATGGTTCCGGCCACTTCCGCCACCGGCAGATCGCCGTTACACAGTGAAAGGCTTTACAAAAACATAACAATGGCACATATGAAGACTCTAAAACCACAGCAAAAACACTCCATTTACCAACCTGTTATCAGTTAACCACAGACACAAACATTTCTGCTAACACACCTCTTACTTTGAGTCTGACGGTAGAGGAACTATTGATTCTGATGCATGAATTATGAAAGCCTGAGTCAAGACTTTTTTCTAACGTGTTTGTATTCTTCCTAGGGCATGAAAAAAAAAACAGATTTTTTTTTTTTTTTCAAAAATATGATTTTTTCAGAAATTTACAGAAATGTCCAATTCACTGGACTACATGCGCCTGAGCACTCAACATAAAACAGCATGAACTCTCGTACTTATTCATGTAAAAATTAATTTAATTGTGTTTTATGGTAAATCCATGAGCAATTATTTCATTTTATGCTTTTAAAAACATTTTAACATATTTTCACACATATTAACATTGTATAAGCCTATTGTTTAGGCCTGCATAAAAAAGCAAATGATGCCCACAACTGTGAAGTTTACACCTAAGCCTAGTCTATGTTCCAAACATCTCCAACAAGAAGATTATTGTGATTATTGTCTCCATAGTTCTTTAAGGATGCAGGACTGGTATTACCATGCCATTATACTAGCAACAAGGGCTTCAACAACAAGAACTAACATATTAGTCTCTGCATCTCTGAACACTTCTTTTGAAATAAATGTCAGTAATATGCTGAAAACTAGGCTGTATGAAAGTTGTCAAAGCATCCAGGGCACAGTAGCACACAGCACTGCAGGCAGATGTATTTGGTCTTTTGTGTGCATGCACCATCGTGACATCTATTTGCATTTTTCACTCGGTTGAGTTGGGGCCAGTGAATTCCTGGGTCCCACTGGGTCTTCCTCTTTTGCTTTGCTGGAGGGAGCCAGCATTTATCAATGCATGTACTACAGAAGTTTTTTTAAAGGGAGGAGATTCATTTTTTCCAATCTAGACATCAAATAAAGGTGCCAGGCATTTACAACAGTGGGGATACATTGCCACACATTGATCGACCCATGTGTTGATTGTAAAGGGCCACAGAGAAGGGTCTTTGGACTCTGACCATTATTTTTTCATCCATGACCCATGTGTTGGCAACAGAATCTTTTTTAAAATTGTGTTTTAAATTGTGATTTAATGTTTGTATAATAATTATTTCAATAATTACACAATTAAACTATATTATAATGAGAATTAGCTTTTATTATCAGTTCCTGCTTTTAGTTTAGCTTTTTGTCTTTGCTTTAAATAGATTTAGGACATGTTCCCCATGTGAGGCTGAATGTAAAGCCAGAATGCTTCAGTAAGAATCAAGAATCTTTCAGCAACATTAGTGACACTGTCATGTGAGTGATGCTGTGGGGCGGAGCTTCATGAATCCTGATGATGTTAACATATCAGTGTACAGAAAGAATAGTTTCCTTCAGCTAAGTACATTCATCATGTTCACTGTTATATTCATGTGTCTGTGGCTTTCACTGGGTGAGTAAATATTTTTATTATTGCAAAAATACTATGTTCTGAATTAGACATGAACACATGTGTTTTTAAAAAGTAGTAAATATGTATGATTTGTTTAACACCTTATTATTCCTTATTATTTTAATAAACAATATACTCTTCTCTATGACAGGTGACTCCATGGCAGATTCCATAGAGACACTTTTCACTCATAAAGTTGTAGATGAAAGTGATGATGTTACTCTGTCCTGCAAATATGAAGGCAATATCCCAAATCTAATCCTGAGTTCCTTCTTTATATTCACCAAAGTGGAAATCCAAAATCTGAAACTCCCCCAAGAATGTCTGCTAACGTTAAAGATAAACAAGTGGATCTGATCATCTCCTCTACTGCTGTATCAGACTCTGCTCTATACTACTATGCTCTGCAGCCCACAGTGACAGGAAATCCAACTGCACTGTACAAGAACATTCACACAGTTTTGCTACATGCCCTTTTGGGGAATTCTCTCTTTTTCTTTCTAAAGAGTTTATATTATTATAATGTTTGATTATTACGAGACAGCTCATTCATTCATTCATTCATTCATTCATTCATTCATTCATCTATAACTATTGTATTTTGGCCAGGAAACCAGAACTTTCTCAGTTACATTAGATAGAAGGTTAAACAGAAAGGTACTCAGAGGGTCCAGTTGGTACCAGTTCTGAACTTTAGTGAAGCAGCTGAGGCTCTGTCCAAGTTCAGGAGTTGAATAAAGTTATGTTCTGTAAATTATTATTGTAATAATCTGAGAAAAAACAAACAAACAAACAAAACCATGCCTTCTTATTCAACAAACAAATAAATAAATAAATAAATAAATAAGTAAATAAATAAATAAATAAATAAATAAATAAATAAATAAATAAATTCAAACAAAACAGACCTTGGTGTGTTAAAGTCTCTTTCCTTTCACCACAAGATGGTGTGGTCTGTTATCTTATTGTTGGCCAAGTACTAGGATTCTGCTTACATCCCCCAGACATGCTGACTTCTTTGATTATGAATACTACTTTACACAATTATATAGACTACAGCTATTCTTCAGTCTTACATAGATAGTACTTTTATATATAATGCATTGGCTAAAAACAGACTGTAAATGATGTTATTTTAATGCAGTCTAGAACAAATCAGAATGTTTTAATAATCTCTGATTGTACAATCAAGCTAATTAGTGTCATTTTCAACACATCATCAAGCCTTGAATGCAGTTTGCTTTAATCAAGAAAGGAAACTGAAATTGCAGGAGGCCTATACATGCAAATTCTGTAAAAATTAATGATCTATAATACATACATTTTTACTCCAGCAGAGACAAGCACATTATATCTGCAATAAATAAAAGCAGCTCTGTACATGTTCACTTGCAATGTGATGTTTGTCATGAGAGTAAATGTGTAGTAAATACTACACCCTTTATTTGTACAGTTTCATAATTAAATGACAAAATAATGATATTAAAATCCAACAATTCAAATGACACTGATTTTAAAAAATAGATAATAAATAGATGAGAGAAATAAAAGAGGCTGGTTTCTTTCTCTCCACACTGAAATACTCCCCAGAATGTTTGTAATCCTATTTAATAAACAGGTCATTAGGTCTCTTTCCATTTCCCATCCTGCACTGCACCAAACTCCACTTCCCACACTGCACACTGACTTATTTAATAGTTCATTTATTTTATTTATGTATTTTTCATGCTATCAGTTTGTGTTTGTTTACCATGTGCTCAGGACAAGTTACTCATGTGAAGCTGAGTGTAAAGTCAGAAAGCTTCAGTATGAATCAACAATCTGTCAGTAACATTAGTGACACTGTCATGTGATGCTGTGGGGTGGAGCTTCATGAACCTTTATGATGTTAACATATCAGACTACAGAAAGAGCTCAGAATATTTTCATTTATAAGTTCATCCATCATGTTCACTGTTATATTCATGTGTCTGTGGCTTTCATTAGGTGAGTTAACATTGATTTTTCTATATTCAGAAATTTTGTTTAATTAGATTACTTAGTCTTATTAGTTAATTGTGAGTCTGACTTAATCAATTCTGTCTTGATTGTGTAAAGGTTAAAAACTTTATGTTCTCTTCTCTATGACAGGTGACTCCATGGCAGATTCAATAAAGCCACTTTTCACTCATAAATTTGTAGATGAAGGTGATGAAGTTACTCTGTCCTGCATGAATCAAGTGCTACAACAAACAACTACCTGTACTGATACAAGCAATATTCGAAATCTAATCCTAAGTACCTTCTTTATATTCACCAAAATGGAGATTCAAAATCTAACACCACAAGAATGTCTGCTAAAGTTAAAGATAAACAAGTGGATCTGATCATCTCCTCTGTTGCTGTATCAGACTCTGCTCTATACTACTGTGCTCTGCAGCCCACAGTGACAGGAAATCCAGCTGCACTGTACAAGAACTGTGGCACAGTTTTGTTATACTCAAGGCAGTTCTGCTGATGAATTAGAAAAATCACACATTCACACACTCCTAGAGGCAATATGTAATTAAATTAGAAGTGCAAAAAGACATTGAACTATATATGCTATCTAAGACCATTCGCTCAGATCAGCATTGAGGTAATTAGGAAATTCTAAAACTAATGTATGAGTTTTAGACTTGGCAGAATATAAGAATTAGACCTGCTCAATGCTGCTTGTTGATGTCTCCTTTCCAACAGAATGGAGTTAGTAAAATTATTGCAATAGTAGTCAACTGAAAAGTTTAGCATGAGCCCATAGAACAGGAGGATGTACATTTGCAGGGTACAGTTAAACTGCATCAGTGCACAACATCCCTAACAAGCGATGTTTCTCACTTTGGGTGTGAGAGGTCCAAATCCTGGGTGAGCCCTTCCTTCCTCATTAACTCATTGTTTCACAAGACTTGGCTTTTTCTCATCATGTCATCTGAGATTCATAATGTATTTGGCCTAATGCCAAGAACTATTTACTTGGTTCACACTTGGCTGCTGGGTTCCTGAGGGTTCCAAAAATGTTCTAATCCCACAGGAGCCCTCTCTTTATTGTTAACTTGACTTTGTTTAACCGAGTTCCTTTTGCTCGGACCCCAGTCCATACGAACAGGAAGGCAGAACAGTTGCAGATTACAGTGAATATCCATCAGAGCACAACAAGCCAAACCAGGGCAATCTGGCTCGTTGGTCTATGGGTATGATTCTCGCTTAGGGTGCGAGAGGTCCCGGGTTCAAATCCCGGACGAGCCCTGGTTTTGCATGCAATGGACTGGCTGGGGCAAAACTAACAAAAGGTTTGAGTTGGAAGTTTATTTTTCCAAGGAGTTACAGGAGCATAGCTGCTGTTCATAATATTAGCAGGCACTAGATGATAATGTGCATTTAATCAGATGTACTGGAGCACGAGGTTTTGGGATGTATTAAGTGTATGCCTGGCTAAAGAGATATGTCTTTAGTCTAAGTTTGAACTGGGAGACTGAGCCCCGAACTCTGTCAGGAAGGCTATTCCAAGTTTTAGGAGCTAAATACGAAAATTCTCTACCCCCTTTTATAGACTTTGATATTCTGGGAACTACCAGACGTCCAGAATTTTGAGATCTTATGGAGCGTGGTGGATTGTGACGTGTTAGAAGACTGGCTACATACGTGGGAACTAAACCATTTAGAGCCTTGTACGTAAGTAGTGATAGTTTATAATCAATTCTAAGCTTAACAGGTAGCCAGTGCAGGGATGATAATATTGGGGTTATATGATCATATTTTCTTGATCTGGTAAGAACTCTGGTGGCTGCATTCTGGACTAACTGTAGCTTGTTTATTAAATATGCAGGACAACCACCTAGTAATGCATTACAATAGTCCAGTCTGGAGGTCATGAATGCATGAACTAGCTTTTCTGCATCAGATACAGATAAAAAGTTTCTCAGCTTGGCAATATTTCTAAGGTGGAAGAAGGCTGTTTTAGTAATATTGGAAATATGATTATCAATAGACAAGTTGCTGTCTAATATTACGCCCAGGTCTTTCACTGTCGAGCTAGTAGTAGTAGTACATCCTTCTAACATCATGTGAACATAAAATATTGCCCAATGGCCAGTTCAGTTTAGCTGTTGAGTTTTTAAACTGATTTCAACATCTGTTTCCTTTTAGTTTTTCCTTCTTATTTCTTTTTCTGCTTTACAATAATGTAAAGAAAATACAGAAACTAACACAATGACAAAAGCAGCAATATTGATTGAAAAATGCATCAGTGTTATAAAGACACCACAAACTACCTGGTGTTGTAAATACAATTAAAATGTAAGATGTAATATATTATTACTAATGCAGAGTATGTATATATGTGTGGCTGTATGACCTGTTTGCTGGGTTTTATTTATTAGTGTGTTAATGTTTTTCTCTTCAGTGAACACAAGATTGCGGAGTCACTTATCTTATTGTGGGTCAAGTACTAGAGCACCACACACCCTGCTCACATTCTCTGAGATGATGATGCTACTTTTCACAGTAAAACCTTTGTGACATAGAGTATACTTGTTCTTCTATCATATATACTGCTGATATAATATCCTAACCCCTGTCCTGGTTACTCTTAGTGCCTAAGCTAATTTCAGAGATAGCATTCTGATTAAACAACACAACTGTCCACTTAAGACTAAACTGTAATAAGAATAAATACTCATCTAATGTCTATTTGTACTAGATTAAACTGATAATTTTTACATACATACATTAATTCCCTGCTTTCAGTATGTGTTTGCTTAAATGTGCTCTGGACAGGTTCCCCATATGAGGCTGAATGTAAAGCCAGGATGTTTCAGTAAGAATCAACAATCTGACAACAACATTGGTGACACTGTCATGTAATGCTGTGGGGTGGAGCAATTTTGAAGCTTTATGGTGTTAACATATTAGATTACAGAAAGATCTCGACTATTTTCACTGAGCTAAGACCAGTCATCATGTTCACTGTTATATTCATGTATCTGTGCCTTTCACTAGGTGAGTTAACATTGACTTTTTGTTATTGCAGAAATATTAACTATATTATATTAAATATTAGTCTATGTGGTGATGCAGTGTGAAAATACAGAGTGTGAGTCTGACTTAAGTATTTCCTGTTGATTATTTAAAGATTAAAAACATTATGTTCTCTTCTCTATGACAGGTGACTCCATGGCAGATTCAATAGAGCCATTTTTCACTCATAAAGCTGTAGCTGAAGGTGACAATGTTACTCTGTCCTGCAAATACAAAAAAAGTGGTCCATCAGACTACCTGTACTGGTACAGACAATATCCAAAATTTAAACCTGAGTTCCTTCTTTATTTTATTCAAAGTGGAACTGCAATTTCCAACACTGACCCAAGAATATCTGGTAAAGCTGATGATAAACAAGTGGATCTGATCATCTCCTCTGCTGCTGTATCAGACTCTGCTCTATACTACTGTACTCTGCGGCCCACAGTGACAGGAAATCCAGCTGCACTGTACGAAAACTTTCACACAGTTTTGTTATACTGAAAGCAGCTCTGCTGATGATTTTGAGCAATTTACATGCCATTTTTGGTGAATTCTGTCTCTCTTCCAATTTATAAAAGGTTCATTAATATATTATGAAGAAGAAGTTGCTTTCAGCTGCTCCCTGTTCAGGGTCGCCACAGCGGACCAACTGGTCCGCACATCAACTTGGCAAATGTTTTACGTCGGATGCCCTTCCTGACACAACCCTCTCATTTTTCCACGCTTGGGGCCGGCACTGCCTCCAGTGGCTGGGGTTGAGGCATTGGCTGGAATCAAGCCCGGGCCTTCTGCATGATAGGCGAGTAACCTACCACTGAGCCACCAATGCCCCGTTCATTAATATATTATAGTTTGACAAATTTTGGATTATTGTAAGATATCTAATTCTTTTTTTTTTAGCTTCATTAAGCACGTTATCCTGTTCAGAGATCTATAGCTTTACTTGGGAACACTGGGAATGAGGAAGAAATGTGAAAAAAAGAGGAAGCCCATGAGGATACAGCAAGACATTACACAGACAGTAATCTGAGCTCAATCTTGAACCTGCAACCACGAAACTGTGAGGCAGCAATATTACCTGATGTCTTGGTCTGACAACATAACCTGAATAGTAGAAATTAGGTGAATATTGCCATTCATTAATGGTATGATATTTGGTATAGAATTATTAATACAACTTTTAAGAGTAGTTTTACATTGTTTTGGTATTCAGTGATCTTAGGTATTTCTTTAGATACTGAGACCATGATCACTGCTCACTCACAATACAGAGCACAGCTTGAATCACATCTTCAGGTTGAAATACTGAGTCTACATGCAAAGAGAAGAAAAAGAGGCTTAAAGACATGTTAAAACAACATAGAGAAAGAAAATACACAAGTATAAATCCAACAATTTTGTGGATGTTGCCTCCCACCCTTCTACCAGACACTTTGCTCAGACAGTCAAAAGTAGATCTTTATGAAATAATGATACTATTCCATATTCCTTGATAAACTGTAAATAAAGATTAAAGGCTTGTTTTCAATCCTCATAGCAGAATTTTACAATATATCAACACCGTAGGAAACTTCTATATCTATCAATCACATTTAAACATGTTATAGTAGATAAGTAAACCTTGTTTTGCCTGTCTGTCTGCTAGGGATGTAACTGAACATGAATACATTATTTGTGTTAAACAGACACATCATGTGATGACAGAGAGCATCATTACCAGAGATATAATGTGACAATGGCCAGGTGAGTTTGTGCACTGTGGAAAAAGTGTTTGGGTTTACAGCTGGCAGTGTGAGTAATTCTGAGTCTTGAACAGTAAGCTTTTAAGTGTCAGCTTTCTAAAATACCTTGGTTATGTGTGTGAACAGTAGTCTTTTTATTTTGGGTATGCACTCCCTTCCCAAATAACAGGGCTGTTGAGAAAGGATTAAAATTGTTTTCAAATACCAAGAAAATTAAATGTTCAATTTCAGAGTGAAAAATGTGCTGAAAGAGATATAGGGAGAGTTGATCAATGAAAGATAAACAAGCAATCAAATACCTTCATTTTAACTGAAATGTGGCAGTGCATCTTCAGAGATTTTACCTCTGTGATTTATCATACCCTGTGATGTATGATCCCATAGACAGACTGTACAAATTGTATAGCTTTGCCCACTTTACATTCATCATTCTAAATAAATAAGCGAAGAAATGAGAAGTGTCAACTACTTAAATAAATGTAGTTTTAAAGGTAATCATAACTGAATAAACAATAAGAAAGATATTAAACCTGATAATTAAACATATCTACTCAGTGACTTAATTTCATACATCCACCATATAGATCTACTGTACCTATTAAAATGTCACATTTTACAGATAAAGATTAATGTAAGGCAGTTTACTTTAAGGCTGTTTATTGTTGTTTAAATAAACTATTTATTTTAGTTTATTGGTGCCAGGTGTCACGACTCGCACTAGAGGTGACCGCGAGAGGGAGCCCTCGCCCGTATTTTGAGTTCACTTCCGGATTACCTGGGGATTTAAATACGGTGCGCACCACCTGCATGACGCGAAGTAATGTTCTTGTTGACTATACCGAGCGCTTACCCTGACGGATTTCTGGCTTTGACTTGGATTGTTTATTGGATACTCTTTTGCTCGTTCTTTGATGTTGGTTTGTTTGGTTTTCGGACTTTGGACTGTTTTCGTGTTTCCCCCTTTGGATTACCCTTGTCGGACTTTATTGCTTGGATTTTGGATTACCTGTTGCCGATTTATTACCTGTCCCCGATTTACGATACTGTGTTTTCCCTACTGCCGGCTCGGCATATGGATCCGGACACTTCCGCCTCTGGCGGAGCCCCGTCACAGATTACTTCGCCTATCACGGATTCAGCGGAGCTGCGCGAAATCATCGTGCGGCAAGGAGCGATTATTCGCTCCTATCAAGATCAGCTGGCGGATATGCAGGCTCAGCTGAGCAGAGTGGCGATCGATTCTCCTCGCGATCCGCCGCCTACGCACGGTGAGTCACACCGGCTGGCGCTGCCAGAAAAATTCAATGGATCAGCTGATCGCTGTCGCGGGTTTTTGCGGCAGTGCGAGGTGTTTTTCTCACACCAGCCGGGAATGTACCGTGAGGAGGGGACTAAGTGCGCGTTTCTCATGTCACTTTTGACTGACAGGGCCTTAGAGTGGGCATCGGCAGTGTGGGACGCCGACCCACAGATCAAAGCCTCCTATGACTATTTTTCTGGTATGATTAAGGAGGTATTTGAGTACCCAGCGGGCGGCAAGGACATTTCTGTCCACTTGATGGAGCTACGCCAGGGCTCCGAGGCAGCAGCGGACTACGCCATCCGGTTCCGCACGTTAGCTGCCCAGTCAGGCTGGAACGACGCGGCTCTGTGGGCCGTCTTTCATGCCAGGTTGCACCCCACCCTCCAGTCCGAGCTTGCATGTCATGAGGAGGCCACCACCCTGTCGCAGTTTGTAGCTACGGCTATTCTCCTGGACAATCTGCGGCACCAACACCGAGCAGGGGCTCATGCTTCTTCCGCAGCTCGCCCCCAGAGGCGTATGGATTACTCTTCACATCGTGAGGAGGAGCCTGAACCCATGCAGCTGGG
Source organism: Hemibagrus guttatus (assembly GCA_033459395.1). NCBI lineage: Eukaryota > Metazoa > Chordata > Actinopteri > Siluriformes > Bagridae > Hemibagrus > Hemibagrus guttatus. The sequence goes on along the minus strand of JAUCMX010000005.1, from coordinate 4,545,676 downwards.
GAGATCTGGTCTGGCAGTTCAGGGACACCGGTCTCGAGGTCAGATGAGGTTGTGCTACCATTGCGGGGCATCTGGACATCTGAGTCCTCGGTGCCCCGAAAGGTTCCCATCGACTCCGGTGGGTGAAAACTTGGGATCCCCATCTTCCCCTGCGTACCAGCTTTGAGGATTACGGCCATTGACAGTCAGCCCATTGGAGAGGGCTATCTGGAACACGAAACAGAGTTGCTGGACTTCCAGGTCGGACTATTTCATTATGAACGGTTGGCGTTTTATGTCACCTCGTCACCAGCCAACCCCATGATTCTAGGGTTCCCGTGGTTGAGGCGCCACGATCCATACATTTCCTGGCGGTCAGGGGAGCTGGTGCGCTGGTCCATCACGTGTCTGAGGGGATGCCTACGGGACCCCGTAGCGAGACCGTGCAGGACTTCTCAGGTGCAGAGGCCCCTTGAGGCGGGTGGCGGTCACCTTCCCAGCCAATACATGGACTTCCACATGGTGTTCAGTGAGGAGAGGGCGGCTCGTCTACCTCATCATCAGGTCTGGGATTGTGCCATTGACCTGCTACCTAACGCCTCTCCCCCCAAGGGGCGGATCTACCCCCTCTCTCTTCCGGAGTCCAAGGCCATGGAGGAGTATATCGAGTCGTCACTGGCAGCAGGCCACATTCGGCCATCCACGTCCCCAGCAGCCGCAGGGTTCTTCTTTGTGGGGAAAAAGGATGGAGGCCTTCGGCTGTGCATCGACTACAGGGGGCTGAACGCTGTCACCATTCGGTACCCCTACCCGCTGCCGTTGGTGCCCGCAGCTCTGGAGCAGCTGCGGGGAGCGCGGGTGTTCACCAAACTGGACCTCCGTAGTGCGTACAACTTGGTGCGCATCCGAGAGGGGGACGAGTGGAAGAATGCATTTCACATGACTCATAGACATTATGAGTATTGCGTGATGCCTTTCGGCCTCACCAACGCCCCAGCAGTGTTTCAGGCCCTTATCAACAAGGTTTTCCGGGACCTGCTGGGAAGAGGTGTCATCGCCTACATCGACGACATCCTGGTGTACTCGGCCTCCATGGAGGAACATGTGATTCAGGTTCGGGAGGTACTCGCCAGATTGCAACAGCACCACCTCTATGTCAAGTTGGAGAAGTGCGAATTTCACCGTTCCAAGGTAACGTTCCTAGGATACGTGATTTCGCATCAGGGAGTGGAGATGGATACAGTCAAGGTCCAGGTAGTTACGGGGTGGCCCGAACCTTCTACGGTGCGGGAGCTGCAGCGTTTCCTGGGCTTTGCCAACTTTTACCGGCGGTTCATACGGAACTACAGCTCAGTAGCCGGGCCCCTGGCGTCATTACTCAGGGGGAAGCCCAAAAAACTGTCCTGGACGGACCAGGCCCGTACAGCCTTCCTTCAGTTGAAGGATCGATTCACCACAGCACCCATCCTAAGACACCCTGACCCAGAGCTGCCGTTCGTGGTGGAGGTTGACGCCTCCTGCAGTGGCATAGGGGCGGTGCTCTCCCAACGGCATAGGGAGCCCGGGAAACTCCATCCTTGTGCTTTTCACTCAAGGAAATTGACGGCCGCGGAAAGGAACTATGATGTCGGTAACCGAGAGCTACTGGCCATCAAGGCGGCGCTAGAGGAGTGGCGCCACTGGCTGGAGGGGGCATGTCATCCGTTTCAAGTACTCACTGACCACCGTAATCTGGAGTACCTCCGAGGAGCCAAGCGGCTGAACCCTCGACAGGCTCGGTGGGCGCTATTCTTCACCCGGTTTGTGTTTACTGTGACGTACCGCCCTGGGTCCAAGAACGGCAAGGCAGATGCTCTCTCCAGACAGTTCGAGTCGGCCAATGATCCCAGCAAACCTGAACCCATCCTGCCGGCCACCGCTCTTCTGGCACCGGTCCGTTGGGACCTCATGGAGGAGATTCGGCAAGCTCACGCCGACGAGCCGCCACCCGCCAGCTGTCCGCCGGATAGGACCTTCGTGCCCCAACTATTCCGGCAACAATTGATGCAGTGGGTGCACGAGGCCCCCAGTTCTGGCCATCCAGGTATTCACCGTTCGACGCAGCTCACACGTCGCCGGTTCTGGTGGCCCTCTCTGGGCTCCGATGTAGAGGAGTACGTGCTTGCTTGCCCGACGTGTGCGCAGTCGCGGACCAGTCGCCATCTCCCGGAGGGACTGCTGGAGCCCCTTCCGATTCCCCGGCGCCCATGGTCGCACCTGTCGGTGGACTTTTTAACCGACCTGCCAGATTCGGGGGGATTTACTGCCGTTATGGTCATGGTGGACCGGTTTTCCAAAGGGTGCCAGCTGATTCCACTAGATGGACTGCCCACGGCCATGCAGACGGCCGACGCCATGTTCCAGCATGTGTTCCGCAACTTCGGCCTACCCGAGGATATCGTGTCAGAACGGGGCCCGCAGTTCACCTCCCGGGTGTGGGGGGCACTGTGTGGCCACCTGGGCATCGGGGTGAGCCTAAGCTCAGGTTATCACCCTCAATCTAACGGGCAGGCGGAGCGGCTCAACCAAGAGATTGGATGCTTCCTCAGGTCCTACTGTAGCAGGGAACAGCATCGGTGGAGTGAATTCCTGCCGTGGGCGGAGTACGCTCAGAACTCCCTTATTCATTCCTCCACAGGACTAACGCCATTTCAGTGCGTCTTGGGCTACCAACCACCATTGTTCCCTTGGTCCGGGGAGCCTTCCGACGTCCCTGCTGTGGAGGAGTGGTATCGTCTGAGCCAAGAGGTGTGGGAGCGTGCTCATGTTCGACTACAAAGGGCTGTGAGGAGGCAGAGGATTCAGGCGGATCGTCGTCGCCGACCGCACCCGTGCTACCAGGTGGGACAGAAAGTTTGGCTGTCGCAATCTCCGTCTTCGTCTGCCCTGCAAGAAGCTTAGCCCCAAGTTCGTCGGCCCGTTTGAAATCATTCGCCAGGTCAACCCAGTGGCTTACCGTCTCCGGCTCCCAGCATCTTATCGTGTATGCCCGACCTTCCACGTGTCTCTGCTCAAGCCTGCGCACCCTGCGGTCAGGGAGGCGGGGACCGGTGCGGCACCGCCACCACCCCTGGACATTGAGGGGTCTCCGGCGTACCAGGTGCGGGCTCTCCTGAACTCCAGGCGAGTCCGGTCCCGTCTGCAGTATCTGGTGGACTGGGAGGAGTACGGCCCCGAGGAGCGCTCGTGGGTGGACTCCGGGGACATCCTCGACCCGTCGCTGATTGAGGACTTCCACCGCACTCATCCGGGGAGACCTGCTCCGCGCCCGAGGGGGCTCCCTCGGCGTAGAACCTCGGGAGTTGTTCCTAGGGGGGGGGCTCTGTCACGACTCGCACTAGAGGTGATCGCGAGAGGGAGCCCTCGCCCGTATTTTGAATTCACTTCCGGATTACCTGGGGATTTAAATACGGTGCGCACCACCTGCATGACGCGAAGTAATGTTCTTGTTGACTATACCGAGCGCTTACCCTGACGGATTTCTGGCTTTGACTTGGATTGTTTATTGGATACTCTTTTGCTCGTTCTTTGATGTTGGTTTGTTTGGTTTTCGGACTTTGGACTGTTTTCGTGTTTCCCCCTTTGGATTACCCTTGTCGGACTTTATTGCTTGGATTTTGGATTACCTGTTGCCGATTTATTGCCTGTCCCCGATTTACGATACTGTGTTTTCCCTACTGCCGGCTCGGCATATGGATCCGGACACTTCCGCCTCTGGCGGAGCCCCGTCACACCAGGCCTATATAATATTGATTTTCTTGTTGCACATGATTTGACAACATTTTTAACATTTTTAAATAATGTTATCATCCAAAACCTGTGGACTAAAAAAGGCAGTGGTTCGTCCACCATTATGTTCCCAATAATGATTAAATAGCTGAGTTTCTTCAGTAGCCTACTAGTTACTACCTTGTAACCGACATGAATTATGTTAAAATTTCCTAGAAACACAATAGAAACCACCTGGAACCCCATAACAGCCAGCAAGCAATATCTAGCAACCAGCTTAGTTCCCTTAGCAGCCAACAAGCAATAACTTAATCATACAAAAACATTTTTGAAAAGCTATAGCAACCACATGGGACTTTATTGTTAACTTGACTTTGTTTAACCGAGTTCCTTTGCTCGGAACCCAGTCCATACAAACAGGAAGGCAGAACAGTTGTAGATTACAGTGAATATCCATCAGCGTAATATCCATTACAACAGGTCAATCTGGCTCGTTGGTCTAGGGGTATGATTCTCGCTTAGGGTGCGAGAGGTCCCGGGTTCAAATCCCGGACGAGCCCTGGTCTTGCATGTAATGGACTGGCTGGGACAAAACTAACAAAAAGTTCGAGTTGTTAGTTGGAAGCTTTTTTTTCCAAGGAGTTACAGGAGCATAGCTGCTGTTCAAAATATTAGCAGGCACTAGATGATAATGTGCATTTAATCAGATGTACTGGAGCACAAGATTTTGGGATGTATTAAGTGTATGCCTGGCTAAAGAGATATGTGTTTAGTCTACGTTTGAAGTGGGAGACTGAGCCCCGAACTCTGTCAGGAAGGCTATTCCAAGTTTTAGGAGCTAAATACGAAAACTCTCTACCCCCTTTTGTAGACTTTGATATTCTGGGAACTACCAGGCGTCCAGAATTTTGAGATCTTATGGAGCGTGGTGGATTGTGAAGTGTTAGAAGACTGGCTACATACGTGGGAACTAAACCATTTAGAGCCTTGTACGTAAGTAGTGATAGTTTATAATCAATTCTAAGCTTAACAGGTAGCCAGTGCAGGGATGATAATATTGGGGTTATATGATCATATTTTCTTGACCTGGTAAGAACTATGGTGGCTGCATTCTGGACTAACTGTAGCTTGTTTATTAAATAAGCAGGACAACCACCTAGTAATGCATTACAATAGTCCAGTCTGGAGGTCATGAATGCATGAACTAGCTTTTCTGCTTCAGATACAGATAAAAAGTTTCTCAGCTTGGCAATATTTCTAAGGTGGAAGAAGGCTGTTTTAGTAATATTGGAAATAGACAAGTTGCTGTCTAATATTACGACCAGGTCTTTCACTGTCGAGCTAGTAGTAGTAGTACATCCTGCTAACATCATGTGAACATAAAATATTACCCAATGGCCTGTTCAGTTTAGCTGTTGAGTTTTTAAACTGATTTCAACATCTGTTTCCTTTTAGTTTTTCCTTCTTATTTCTTTTTCTGCTTTACAATAATGTAAAGAAAATACAGAAACTAACACAATGACAAAAGCAGCAGTATTGATTGAAAAATGCATCAGTGTTATAAAGACACCACAAACTACCTGGTGTTGTAAATGCAATTAAAATATAAGGTCTAATACATAATTACTAATCCAGAGTATGTATATATGTGTGGCTGTATGACCTGTTTGCAGGGTTTTATTTATTAGTGTGTTAAGGTCTTTCTCTTCAGTGAACACAAGATGGCGGAGTCACTTATCTTATTGTGGGTCAAGAACTAGAGCACCACACAACCTGCTCACATTCTCTGAGATGATGATGCTACTTTTCACAGTAAAACCTTTGTGACATAGAGTATACTTGTTCTTCGATCATACATACTGCTGATATAATATCCTAACCCCTGCCCTGGTTACTCTTAGTGCCTAAGCTAATTTCAGAGATAGCATTCTGATTAAACAACACAACTGTCCACTTAAGACTAAACTGTAATAAGAATAAATACTCATCTAATGTCTATTTTTACTAGATTAAACTGATCATTTTTACATACATACATTAATTTCCTGCTTTCAGTATGTGTTTGCTTAAATGTGCTCTGGACAGATTCCCCATATGAGGCTGAATGTAAAGCCAGGATGTTTCAGTAAGAATCAACAATCTGACAACATCATCGGTGACACTGTCATGTGATGCTGTGGGGTGGAGCAATTTTGAAGCTTTATGGTGTTAACATATTAGATTACAGAAAGATCTCGACTATTTTCACTGAGCTAAGACCAGTCATCATGTTCACTGTTATATTCATGTATCTGTGGCTTTCACTAGGTGAGTTAACATTGACTTTTTGTTATTGCAGAAATATTAACTATATTATATTAAATATTAGTCTGTGTGGTGATGCAGTGTGAAAATGCAGAGTGTGGGTCTGACTTAAATATTTCCTGTTGAGTATTTAAAGGTTAAAAACATTATGTTCTCTTCTCTATGACAGGTGACTCCATGGCAGATTCAATAGAGCCACCTTTCACTCATAAAGTTGTAGATGAAGGTGACAATGTTACTCTGTCCTGCAAATACAAAAAAAGTGGTGCATCGTACTGGTACAGACAATATCCAAAATCTAAACCTGAGTTACTTCTTAATATTTTTCAAACTGGAACTGGAACAATTTCCAACACTGACCCAAGAATATCTGGTAAAGCTGATGATAAACAAGTGGATCTGATCATCTCCTCTGCTGCTGTATCAGACTCTGCTCTATACTACTGTGCTCTGCAGCCCACAGTGACAGGAAATCCAGCCGCACTGTACAAAAACTTTCACACAGTTTTGTTATACTGAAAGCAGCTCTGCTGATGATTTTGAATTTATATGGCATTTGGGGAATTCTGTTTCTCTTGCAATTTATATAAAATCCCACTTCTTGGAAACACTTGGAATGAGGGAGGAATGTGAGAAAACCAAAAAAGCCAGAGAAAGCCCATGGGGATACAGTGAGCCATTGCACAGACAGGAACCTGAGCTCAATCTTGAACTACAACTAATTAAAAAATCTAATATTTTAATCAATTAAACTAATGATATAAACATCCAAAACAGTCCACTGAATGTATGGGAAACTTCAAGCCTCATATTTTTATTAATTTTGGTATTTGTAGACAGAAAATAATTGTTCACATGCTTATACCTGCTGGGTTTTTTTTTGTAGTCTTAACATTGGTGTCTTGTAAGTGTACAGTATATAGACAGCTATATCATTTTAAAATTATGTGGACACTGAATCAATTTCCAACCTGAAGTTTTGAGCTCTATTTGTAACTAGGTTACATTAATTAAGGACTCAAATAAGTCAGATTATGCAGAATTAATGTATGATTTATTTATTGTTATTAGTGAGACAGGATTTCATCCTGAACAGCATCACTTCCTGGGTGTGGCCTTCTAGAGACGTGTAAAGTTCAGCACATACAGCACTATTATACAGAATCCTCACAGAGCTGTGTTCAGAAATGGCTCAACTATACAACTTACTGTACATAGTGAGATACATACCACTGATTCTCACTCTAGTTACAGGTCATTTTCATCAATGGTATTAACTAAAACTCATCTCATATAGAATTAATTCATTTAGTTTTTGTCAATGTATTGGGTATTACACAAATACTTTTTTTAATCTTTTGATATCTATATAATGTCTTTATTGATATTCAGAAATGGCTCAACTATACAACTTACTGTACACAGTGAGATACATACCACTGATTCTCACTCTAGTTACAGGTCATTTATTTTCATTAGTTACATAATTGTATTAATTATCGATACACTTAAGAATGAAATGATCTCTTACATTTTTTTTGTTTCTTCTTCTTCTTCTTTCGGCTTTTCCCTTCAGGGGTCGCCACAGCGAATCATCTCTCTCCACCTATCCCTATCTTCTGCATCCTCAACACTTGCACCCACTAGCTTCATATCCTCATTAATTCCATCCATATACCTCCTCTTTGGCCTTCCTCTTTGCCTCCTGCCGGCAGCTCCATGTCCAACATTCTCCTACCAATATACTCACTCTCCCTCCTCTGAACATGTCCAAACCATCTTAATCTGGCCTCCCTAACTTTGTCCCCCAAACGTCCAACATGAGCTGTCCCTCTGATGTACTCGTTCCTAATCCTGTTCAATCTTGTCACTCCCAAAGAGAACCTCAACATCTTCAGCTCTGCTACCTCTAGCTCTGACTCCTGTCTCTTCCTCAGTGACACTGTCTCTAAACCATACAGCATGGCCGGTCTCACCACTGTCCTGTACACCTTCCCCTTGATTCTCGCTGATATTTTCCTATCACACAGAACTCCTGACACCTTTCTCCACCCATTCCAACCTGTCTGCACTCGCTTCTTTACCTCTTTCCCACACTCTCCATTACTCTGGACTGTTGACCCCAAGTACTTAAACTCCTGTACCTTCTTCACCTCTTCACCCTGTAACCTTACTCTTCCACTTCCTTCCCTTTCATTCACACACATGTACTCAGTCTTACTACGACTGACTTTCATTCCTCTTCTCTCCAGCGCAAACCTCCACCTGCTCCCTGCTCTCACTACAGATCACAATGTCATCTGCAAACATTATTGTCCAAGGAGACTCCTGTCTGACCTCCTCTGACAACTGGTCCATCACTATAGCAAACAGGAAGGGGCTCAGAGCCGACCCCTGATGCAGTCCCACCTCCACTTTGAACTCCTCTGTCTGACCTACAGCACACCTCACCACTGTCCTGCTCCTCTCATACATGTCCTGCACCACTCTGACATACTTCTCTGCTATTCCTGACTTCCTCATACAGTACCACAGCTCTTCTCTTGGCACCCTGTCATACGCTTTCTCCAAGTCTACAAACACACAGTGCAACTCCCTCTGACCATCCCTATACTTCTCCATCAAAATTCTCAGAGCAAAAATTGCATCTGTTGTGCTCTTTCTGGGCATGAAGCCATACTGCTGCTCAGAAATTTCCACTACCTTCCTTAACCTAGCTTCCACTACTCTTTCCCATACCTTCATTGTATGGCTCATCAACTTTATCCCCCTATAGTTACTGCAACTCTGCACGTCACCCTTATTCTTAAAGATCAGCACTAACACACTTCTTCTCCATTCCTCAGGCATCCTCTCACTCTCTAAAACCCTGTTGAACAAACTAGTTAAAAATTCCACTGCTGCTTCCCCCAGACACTTCCAGACCTCCACCAGGATGTCGTCAGGACCAACTGCCTTTCCACTTTTCATCCTCTTCAAAGCCTTCCTGACTTCATCCTTTCTAATCTTATCTACTTTCTGTTCCACAGGGTTCACCCCTTCTACTCTTTTTTCCCTCTCATTTTCCTCATTCATCAGCTCCTCAAAGTACTCCTTCCATCTCCTCTGTACACTCTCCTCACTTGTGATTACATTTTTTTTGTTTGCTTGCAAAATACTTAACAGAATTTTTATGTTCCATTAAACAGGCAGTTTTGCAGATAAAATTGGACCAAAGGATGAAAATGCCAACATTGTCAGGAAAGAAAGAGACACTGTTACTCTGAAATGTTCATATGAGACAAGTAGCAATGACATTTATTTTTCAGCACATGTGCAACAGCCCAGTGGCCTAATGGATAATGAACCCACAATCCTCAGCTCCAAAGGCTGATGCCTTTGGCAAGTCCCACCTTGCCTTTGGCAAGTCCCACCTGGGGCAGATTACAGAGACGTCTGTTGAAACTCCCCTTTAGTTCTATAACAACTGCTGTTCACTGCTGCTCCCCATCACATTCATGATACGTTCTTACACATGCGTGAGCAAGAGAAACACCTAAATGGACCTAGAATGCTAAAGACTAACGGATAAATCGTCAGCCTATGGGGATTGTGGGTTGGAGTGGGCAACTTATAGTTAGAACTGAAAAAGTTGGCAACTGCCCTTTAGTTCAACAACCTTTACTGTTTTCTGCAGGGCCTCATCACTAAATGTTCTGCCAACTATCCAGTGCTTCTGGTCAGTTAAGCACCAGTGGTGTAGTGGTATCATGCAAGATTCCCATTCTTGTAAACTGGGTTCGATTCCCGGCTGGTGCAGGCTTGGCCTTTCATGCTGTGCTGAAAAAGTCTTCATCAATGAGGGTTAGAATTGTCAACTTCTTGTTAGGTTTTGCGAAATTCCCAACTGCCCTTTAGTTCAGCAACCTTTACTGTTTTCTGCAGGGCCTAATCACTAAATGTTCCGACAAGTAGCCATTTTACTCTTGCCACCATGCAGCAGTGGTTTAGTGGTATCATGCAAGATTCCTAGACTTGTGAAACAGGTTCGATTCCCGGCTTTCATGCTGTGAGATGAATTTGAGGCCTCTTGATGGAACTTTCTGTTATATGTTCCAAGCTGCTGCTATTGCAAGTTAAGGTCTCCAAGATTTCTTACCTTGCACAGAGTGTTTTGGGGGAGTGTTGCTTTCA
>JAUCMX010000005.1:4501038-4534952 GCA_033459395.1 Hemibagrus guttatus | reverse complement strand
GACACATCATGTGATGACAGAGAGCATCATTACCAGAGATATAATGTGACAATGGCCAGGTGAGTTTGTGCACTGTGGAAAAAGTGTTTGGGTTTACAGCTGGCAGTGTGAGTAATTCTGAGTCTTGAACAGTAAGCTTTTAAGTGTCAGCTTTCTAAAATACCTTGGTTATGTGTGTGAACAGTAGTCTTTTTATTTTGGGTATGCACTCCCTTCCCAAATAGCAGGGATGTTGAGAAAGGATTAAAACTGTTTTCAAATGCCAAGAAAATTAAATGTTCAATTTCAGGGTGAAAAATGTCCCGAAAGAGATGTAGGGAGAGTTGATCAATAAAAGATAAACAAGCAATCAAATGCCTTCATTTTAACTGAAATGTGGCAGTGCATCTTCAGAGATTTTACAAATAGAAGATTAATGTAAGGCTGTTTACTTTAAGGCTGTTTATTGTTGTTTAAATAAACTATTTATTTTAGTTTATTGGTGCCAGGCCTATGTAATATTGATTTTCTTGTTGCACATGATTTTCTATTTTAAGTTTTTAAACATTTTTAAATAATGTTATCATCCAAAACCTGTGGACTAAAAAAAGGCAGTGGTTCCTGGAGACAGGAGAGCAAACACCTCTCTCCCATGTGAAATTATACCACTCTTTAATATGAAATTGCACTCATTGTCAGAGCAGACGTCTCTATGGAAGATAATGAAAACCACTGGAAACATCATCAGGGTTTCTCTAACCACCATTGAGGATCCTTTCTAGAAAATAAAAAGTTTTTAAACATTTTTAAATAATGTTATCATCCAAAACCTGTGGACTAAAAAAAGGCAGTGGTTCCTCCACCATGTCCTAGAGAAATCATCAAGGAGGATACAATACATTGAAATTGGACTTGCGTAAAGCCGTTTCTTTTTAATTAAAATGGACTTCTTTTGATCTGAAGCTGCCTCTTTACATTTTTTATTAAAACTTGACTTCTTTTATTGACAGATAATTTATTTTTATTTTAACTTTTGTACTTTGGCACATTTTTAGATGTGATTTAGATGTTTTTAATTTGGATTTTGTTTCTGTTATTCAACATGTTTATTTAAAATTGAGTTTTTTTTTTATCTTGATTTCCTTTCTACAATTTTAGAAGATTTTCTTTTTTGGTTTAGGTCATTAGGTCATTCAAAGCCTAGCAACCACACAGATTTTTATGGCAACCTGCTAGCAACCACCTGGAATATCATTGAAAATGTCCTAACATCTCTGTGATAAGAATCAGAAAGGAAGAATCGAAATAAAGCCTGTTTTAAACACCATAACAACTATCTTGGACCCCAAAACATCATCTTCAAACCTCATAGAAGCACCAAAGCAACCACCTAGAACCCCACAAAAGCCACCAATCAATACCCTAACAACCAGCTAAACTCCCTTATCAACTAGCTAAACTAAAATCTTGCAACCAGAAATAATCAGAATCAAACCTGCTTAAAACACTATAGCAACCACCTGGGACTACAAAACAGCACCACTATGCAGCTAACAGCCAAACTTTATTATTAACCTACACACTACACCCTTGCTAATCTAGCCATGGGGGTCACAGTCCAGTGACTTCTGTGCCGGTCCCAAGCCCGGATAAATAGAGAGGGTTGCGTCAGGAAGGGCATCCGGCGTAAAACATTGCCAAATTTAACCATGCGAATCGTCAGTACGAATTTCATACCGGATCGGTCGAGGCCCGGGTTAACAACGACCGCCATCGGCGCCGTTGACCTACAGGGCGCCGGTGGAAATTGGGCTACTGTTGGTCGAAGAAGTAGAGGAGGGAGGAGAGTGCGCAGACAGAGAGAGAAGAGGAAAGGTAAGAGTGTAGGACTGAGAATAGGAACTCTGAATGTTGGTACTATGACAGGGAAAGGTAGAGAGCTGGCTGATATGATGGAGAGAAGGAAGGTGGATATACTGTGTGTACAGGAGACCAGGTGGAAGGGTAGCAAGGCTCGTAGTATAGGAGCAGGATTCAAGCTGTTTTATTATGGTGTGGATAGTAAGAGAAATGGGGTAGGTGTGGTCCTGAAGGAGGAGTTTGTGAGGAATGTCCTGGAGGTGAAGAGAGTGTCAGACAGGGTGATGAGTCTGAAGTTAGAGATTGAAGGGGTGATGTTGAATGTTGTTAGTGGTTATGCCCCACAGGTAGGTTGTGAGTTAGAGGAGAAAGAGAGATTCTGGAGTGAATTAGATGAGGTGATGGAGAGTATTCCCACGGGTGAGAGAGTGGTGATAGGAGCGGATTTTAATGGACATGTTGGCGAGGGGAACACAGGTGATGAGGAGGTGATGGGCAAGTTTGGAGTTAAGGAAAGGAACCTGGAAGGACAGATGGTAGTGGACTTTGCTAAGAGGATGGACATGGGTGTGGTTAACACTTATTTTCAGAAGAGGGAGGAGCATAGAGTGACTTACAAGAGTGGAGGTAGGAGAACACAGGTAGACTACATTCTATGTAGAAGAGGCAATCTGAAAGAGATTAGTGACTGTAAAGTGGTAGTGGGAGAGAGTGTAGCCAGACAGCATAGGATGGTGGTGTGTAGGATGACTTTGATGGTCTGTAAGACGAAGAGGTCAAAGATAGAGAAGAAAACCAAGTGGTGGAAGCTGGAAAAGGAGGAATGTTGTGAGGAATTTAGACAGAAGTTGAGGCAGGCTCTGGGTGGTCAGGTAGTGCTGCCAGATGACTGGGAAACTACAGCAGAAGTGATCAGGGAGACAGGGAGAAAGGTGCTGGGTGTGTCATCTGGAAGGAGGAAAGAAGATAAGGAGACTTGGTGGTGGAATGAGGAAGTTCAGGATAGTATCCAGAGGAAGAGGTTAGCCAAGAAGAAGTGGGACATGGACAGGACTGAAGAGAATAGACAGGAATACAAGGAGTTACAGCGCAGAGTGAAGAGGGAGGTGTCTAAGGCCAAGCAGAAGGCATATGACGAGTTGTACACTAGGTTAGACACTAGAGAAGGAGAGAAGGACTTGTACAGGTTAGCTAGGCAGAGGGATCGAGATGGGAAGGATGTGCAGCAAGTTAGAGTTATTAAGGATAGAGATGGAAGGGTGCTCACAAGTGAGGAGAGTGTACAGAGGAGATGGAAGGAATACTTTGAGGAGCTGATGAATGAGGAAAATGAGAGGGAAAAAAGAGTAGAAGGGGTGAACTCTGTGGAACAGAAAGTAGATAAGATTAGAAAGGATGAAGTCAGGAAGGCTTTGAAGAGGATGAAAAGTGGGAAGGCAGTTGGTCCTGATGACATTCCGGTGGAGGTCTGGAAGTGTCTGGGAGAGGCAGCAGTGGAATTTTTAGCTAATTTGTTCAACAGGGTTTTAGAGAGTGAGAGGATGCCTGAGGAATGGAGAAGAAGTGTGTTAGTGCCGATCTTTAAGAATAAGGGTGACGTGCAGAGTTGCAGTAACTATAGGGGGATAAAGTTGATGAGCCATACAATGAAGGTATGGGAAAGAGTAGTGGAAGCTAGGTTAAGGAAGGTAGTGGACATTTGTGAGCAGCAGTATGGCTTCATGCCCAGAAAGAGCACAACGGATGCAATTTTTGCTCTGAGGATTTTGATGGAGAAGTATAGGGATGGTCAGAAGGAGTTGCACTGTGTGTTTGTAGACTTGGAGAAAGCATATGACAGGGTGCCAAGAGAAGAGCTGTGGTACTGTATGAGGAAGTCAGGAGTAGCGGAGAAGTATGTCAGAGTGGTGCAGGACATGTATGAGAGGAGCAGGACAGTGGTGAGGTGTGCTGTAGGTCAGACAGAGGAGTTCAATGTGGAGGTGGGACTGCATCAGGGATCGGCTCTGAGCCCCTTCCTGTTTGCTATAGTGATGGACCAGTTGTCAGAGGAGGTCAGACAGGAGTCTCCTTGGACAATGATGTTTGCAGATGACATTGTGATCTGTAGTGAGAGCAGGGAGCAGGTGGAGGAAAACCTGGAGAGGTGGAGGTTTGCGCTGGAGAGAAGAGGAATGAAGGTCAGTCGTAGTAAGACTGAGTACATGTGTGTGAATGAAAGGGAGGGAAGTGGAACAGTAAGGTTACAGGGTGAAGAGGTGAAGAAGGTACAGGAGTTTAAGTACTTGGGGTCAACAGTCCAGAGTAATGGAGAGTGTGGGAAAGAGGTAAAGAAGCGAGTGCAGGCAGGTTGGAATGGGTGGAGAAAGGTGTCGGGAGTTCTGTGTGATCAGAAAATATCAGCGAGAATCAAGGGGAAGGTGTACAGGACAGTGGTGAGAGCGGCCATGCTGTATGGTTTAGAGACAGTGTCACTGAGGAAGAGACAGGAGTCAGAGCTAGAGGTAGCAGAGCTGAAGATGTTGAGGTTCTCTTTGGGAGTGACAAGATTGGACAGGATTAGGAATGAGTACATCAGAGGGACAGCTCATGTTGGACGTTTGGGGGACAAAGTTAGGGAGGCCAGATTAAGATGGTTTGGACATGTTCAGAGGAGGGACAGTGAGTATATTGGTAGGAGAATGTTGGACATGGAGCTGCCAGGCAGGAGGCAAAGAGGAAGGCCAAAGAGGAGGTATATGGATGTAATAAATGAGGATATGAAGCTAGTGGGTGCAAGGGTTGAGGATGCAGAAGATAGGGATAGGTGGAGAGAGATGATTCGCTGTGGCGACCCCTGAAGGGAAAAGCCGAAAGAAGAAGAAGAAGAAGAAGACACTACACCCTTGCTACCAGCGTAGGTCATACTGAAACCTCATAGAAACACTAAAGTAAACCACCTGGGACCCCATAACATCCATCAAACCATACTCTAGCAAACACCTGAGTTTCATTAGCAACCAAATAAATACAATTCTTTAACCATCTTGAACCATACTGAAACTTGCAACATCATAGCAATCACTTGGGACACCAAAATAGCTTCCTGGACAATCTTAAGCAATTAACTAGCAACAACAATACACACCTGGAACCCTATAATGGCCATCACACAATACCCTAGTAACCATATGAGTGCCTTTAGCAACTAACAAGCTAAAAAATTCAGGAATAATCATAATAAAACCTCATTAAAACAACATAGCGACCACATAGAACCAAGAAAACTGTTCCAAATAACATTATTAAATAGCTGAGTTTCCTTAGCAGCCTACTAGTTACTACCTTGTAACCAACAGGAACTATGTTAAAATCTCCTAGAAACACAGTAGAAACCACCTGGAACCCCATAACAGCCAGCAAGCAATAACTTAATCACACTAAAACATTTTTGAAAAGCCACAGCAACCACATGGGACTTAATTACAGCTCCCTAGTGTCACCCCACTAAACAGATGATACCTAATAACAGCTACCAAGCCATACCCCACCAGCCACCTGAATTTCTTTAGAAACCAGCTAAATCAATTTTATTACCAACAGGAATCATTTTGAAACTTATTGCAAACATCACAGAAACCACTTGGAACCTCATAACCTCCACCAATACTGCAGCAACCACTTGAGTTTCCATAGCAGCAAAGAAGCTACAATCCTGTAAACTTGACCTATACTGAAACCTCCACCTGACACTAAAGCAGCATCAAAATAAACACCTGATGTTTTCTTTGTCATCATCCAGCTTGCTCACATGAATAGTCCCTGGTCATTTGGTCACCAGGGAAAGAGAAATTATATGGCCGCTTTTTTCTCCAATAGTCAGCTCTGATACGGTCTTGTTGCTTGCTTGTTCATGTCTCCTTTCCAACAGAATGGAGTTAGTGAAATTATTGCAATAGTACTCAGCTGAAAAGTTGCAGAGTACAGGGAACATCCGTTAGCACACCAGTCCAAACAAGGACGACCTGGCTCGTTGGTCTAGGGGTATGATTCTCGCTTTGGGTGCGAGAGGTCCCGGGTTCAAATCCCGGACGAGCCCTGGTTTTACATAGAGCAAACTGTGTGGGACAAAGCTAACGAAAACTTGGAGTTTATCAAGAGGTCCGAGGAGATTCAAATCCCACAGTGTATTCCACCATTATAACCTCTGAAAATTAGAGCCAACCTTGAGCCTACCTCAGGAATGTTGGGAGTAGGGTGGGTCCTTGGATTGAAGCCTCTTACAGGACACCATGCTAAAACACACATTCACACCTAGGGGCAATCTAGATAAATCAGCTATTGGAACGTCTTGTGGCCATGGAGAGAACATTCAAGACTACACATAGTGAGTAATCTGTGGCTCTGAATTAAAGCAGGGATGCTGAAGCTATGTCAAGGCACTATTTAGCTACTTGACTAATTAGTTGCCTTGGCTCACTAGTGCGTGTACTATTTTATGCAAATTTTAACAAAAAATAGATGATTCAGCCGACTGCCTGCTATCAGGCTACAGATGTAACATAGGGACTTCACGTGACTTCATGTCACAGCTACACAGCACAGCAGGACCTACATCAAGGTGAACGAAAGAGACACGCTGTTACTTGGACCAAAGTCTGCAGTGAATTATCATATTGCATGCCTCTAAAATGTTCACATCATAAGAAATACCAGCACAAACATATGGCAAAAATTATTCGGAAAGCAAAGGTACAGTAGTGAAAGAGATTAAGGAGCACGCTGATACTAGTATGTTTATCACAGAGGTTCCAGAGTTTTGTAAAATTTAGATGGTGTTCATACCTTCTGAAACAAATGGGAGTCATTTTGTCAAGTATTTGTTTACTCCAGCATAGTGAAACATTTTATTTGGGGGTGTTCGGGAGGCTCATTTAGGATAGATACTGAAGTCTGTCTTTAAACACAGACAGATAACTATAGCATTAACTACACTGTGTAGCATGTAGCATCAAAATTCAGCTTTAACAGATTTAAACATGCAATAAAATATATTATGAACATTCACTGCTTGTTGTTTAAACAATGGATTTAGCACATATAATGCCAGAACTGACATGACTATGACTAAGTAAAAGTGGGCGGAGCTAGATGTGGTAAGATAGAGTTTAGAAAGTTTCAAAGAGATCCTGCCATTTATACCTACTGCAAGAGAGACACAACAGTCATGTTACTCTTCTTTATTTTCATAGTTGTTAAAAACATTGGTAAGTCATTTATATTATACACAAACTTTAGGTGAATGCTGGAGATTTGAACTGAAACATAAAACCTGATGATTCAGTTGTGGAAGAAAAATCTTACACAATGAAAGTAGAAATGTTTATGTTGTTGCAATGTTTTATAGCAGGTGCTGTTGACAGCAGCATTACACCAGACCAAACCATTATATCTTCAAGTGAAGGCAGCATCATCACACTGACCTGCACATATGATGACTCAGCTAGATATCTCTACTGGTATCGACAAAAACCTCATTCAGAACCAGAGTTTCTGCTGCTGATTCCTAAATCCACAGACAGTTCCACAAAAGCTGCACATGATCCACAACTATCCACCAATGTTCGTAAAACGGAGAAGAAAGTAAATCTGGAGATCTTTCCTGCTCCAGTATCAGACTCTGCACTGTACTACTGCGCCATGCAGCCCACAGTGACACAAAACTCAAACACACTGTACAAAAAGTCAAGCTTGATATTTTTCTCAGCAGGGGGAGCTGTTTACCTGTTTCATTCAAATACACTTTTCTTTCTTATTTCTCAGAGTTTGATGTTTATTTGCTTTGAATATCAACAATGATCCTCTTACATATGTTGCTAATGCTTATTGGTTGAACAACCAGAGAAGAAATCCTTTAAAAATAAATGTTAATCTTTAATTAAAAAAAATACGTTTGCTAATGCTCATGGTTTTGTTTTATTATTCTCCTGATGTAATAAAAATGTAACACAAAGTTCAATAACAATATTTATTTAAATAATTTAAGATGCTGATTTTAATGTAACACTAGTGAACTGAAGACTTCACTCTTCATTATTTGACAGCTTATAAAATAGCACTTGAAATCACAAGTTCTGGTTAAAATGGAAATGGTTGCTTCAAACTAAAACTATGCAAATTCACAAATATAACATTAACTTATATTCAGTTGATCTTGAACCTTCAATGCCATTAAAGTCTCTTGAATTTGACTGAATTTTTAAAAAATGCTATTGTAACGGCGGGCCGCCGGAGGCGGAAGTGGCCGGATCCATTCGCCGAGCTGGCGACGGGACACAGACAGTATGGGAAATCGGGGACAGAAAAGTGGGTCGATACCGGGAAGGCAATAATCCAAGCGACAGTACAAAAGGGGTAATCCAATAGCGAAAGTCCGAAAACAGTCCGAGGTCAATAATCCAACAATCGAAACATCCGGGGCAAAACGAAAGCAGTAACAATAAACAATCCAGGTCATACACGGTAATCCAATCAGAAATAGCAGTACGCCAACGCTCGGTAAATCCATAAGAAATATTACTTCGCGCCGGCCAGGAAGTGCGCACCCTTTTTAAATCCCCCCGTGAACCGGAAGCGGCTTCAAAACACGGGCGAGGGCTCCCTCTCGCGGTCACCTCTAGCGCGAGTCGTGACAGAGCCCCCCCCCTCTAGGAACACCTCCCGGGGTTCTCCGCCGAGGACGCCCTCTAGGGACGCGGTGCGGGCCTGGTCGGATGGTCGCTCCTCCACGAGCGACGGATCCAGGATGTCGGGCGGCCTCCACCCACGAACGTTCCTCGGGGCCGTACCCCTCCCAGTCCACGAGGTACTGAAGACGGGACCGAACCCGCCTGGAGTTCAGCAGGGACCGTACCCGGTACGCTGGGAACCCCTCGATGTCCAGAGGCGGCGGCGGCTCCTCACAGACCCCTGTCTCCCCGGCGGAGTGTGCTGGCTTAAGGAGGGAAATGTGGAAGGTGGGGCATATACGGTAGGATGTCGGGAGCCGAAGTCGGTACGCCACAGGATTCACCTGACGGACAATCTCAAAAGGACCCGACGAACTTAGGGTTGAGTTTCCGGCAGGGCAGCTTCAGATGCAGGTTCCGTGTTGACAGCCACACCTTCTGTCCCACCCGGTAGGCGGGGTGCGGCCGACGGCGTCGGTCAGCCTGAATCCTCTGTCTCCTCACTGCCCTTTGTAGGCGCACGTGGGCTCGTTCCCACACCTCCTGACTTAGCCGATACCACTCCTCCACAGCCGGAACATCGGACGGCTCCCCCGACCAGGGGAACAGTGGTGGTTGATACCCCAATACGCATTGAAAACGGCGTCAGACCCGTGGAGGAGCGGATGAGAGAGTTCTGGGCATATTCGGCCCACGGCAGGAATTCACTCCATCGGCGTTGTTCCCGGCTACAGTATGTCCTGAGGAAACGACCGATCTCCTGATTCAGGCGCTCCGCCTGCCCGTTCGACTGGGGGTGGTAGCCTGAACTCAAGCTTAACCCCAATGCCCAATCTAGCACACAGCGACCCCCACACCCGGGAGGTAAACTGCGGGGCCCCGATCCGAAACAATGTCCTCAGGCAGCCCAAAGTTGCGAAACACGTGATGAAACATGGCCTCCGCAGACTGCAAGGCCGTGGGGTAAACCCTTGAGGGGGATCAGTTTACACCCCTTCGAGAAACGATCTACCACCACCATCACCGTCGTGAAACCTCCGGAGTCTGGGCAGGTCGGTCAGGAAGTCCACCGACAGGTGCGACCAGGGCCGTCGAGGGATCGAAAGGGGTTCCAGCAGCCCCTCCGGAAGTAAACGACTGGTCCGCGCCTGGGCGCACGTGGGGCACGACCTGACATACTCCTCCACGTCGGAGCCCAGGGAGGGCCACCAGAACTGGTTTGCGGACGAGTTGGGTAGATCGGCGAATGCCTGGGTGTCCGGAGCTGGGGGCCTCGTGCACCCACTGCATAAACCTGTTGTCGGAAGTGTAGGGGGCACGAAGAGTTTGGTAGAATGGACAGCCGGCAGGGGGCGGTTCGTCGGTGTGGGCCCGTCGAATCTCCTCGATGAGGTCTCCATTGCACCGCGCGCCGCAGAATCGCTGTAGCCGGCAAGATGACATCCGGCTGAGTCGGCTCGTCGTCCGCCTCGAACTGTCTGGACAACGCATCTGCCTTGCCGTTCTTAGACCCGGGACGGTATGTTTACAGTAAAATGCAAAGCGAGTGAAGAAGATGGCCCACCTAGCTTGTCGAGGGTTCAGTCGCTTGGCTCCCCGAAGATACTCTAGGTTGCGGTGGTCTGTGAGCACCTGAAAAGGATGGCGCGCTCCCTCCAGCCAGTGGCGCCACTCCTCCAACGCTGCTTTGATGGCGAGCAATTCCCGGTTGCCTACATCGTAGTTCACCTCTGCGCTCGTCAGCTTCCTGGAATAAAAAGCACAGGGGTGAAGCTTACCGGGTTCGCCGTGTCGCTGGGATAGCACCGCCCCGAGTCCACTGCTGGATGCATCCACCTCCACCACGAACGGCAGGTCCGGGTCTGGGTGTCGCAAGATAGGGAGCAGTGGTGAAACAGTTCTTCAGCTGCTGGAAGGCCGACCGGGCCGGGTCCGTCCAGGTCAGCTTCTTGGGCTTACCCCTGAGTAGCGACGTCAACGGGCCGGCCACCGAACTGTAATTCCGGATGAACCTCCGGTAAAAGTTGGCGAAGCCCAGGAAGCGCTGTAGCTCTCGCACCGAGTTGGGGGCAGGCCACTCCGGTCACCGCCTGGACTTTAACCACATCCATCTCTACTCCATGTCGGGAGATCACATACCCCAGGAATGTCACTGTGGGTCGATGAAACTCACATTTCTCCAGCTTCGCATATAGGTGGTGCTGCTGCAGTCTACCCAGCACCTCCCGAACCAAACGCACATGCTCCTCCATAGAAGAAGAGTACACCAGTATGTCATCAATGTAAGCGATGACCCCTTTCCCCAGTAGGTCCTGGAAAACCCCGTTAATGAGGGCCTGGAACACTGCTGGGGCATTAGTGAGGCCGAATGGCATCACACAATATTCGTAGTGGCCACTAGTAGTGTGAAAAGCGGTCTTCCCACTCATCCCCCTCACGGATACGCACCAGGTTGTAGGCACTCCTGAGGTCTAGTTTGGTGAATACCCTAGCACCCCGTAGTTGCTCCAGCGCAGCGGGTACCAGGGGCAAAGGGTAGGGGTAGCGAACGGTAATGGCGTTCAACCCCCTGTAGTCGATACAGGGCCGGAGACCCCCATCCTTTTTCCCGACGAAGAAGAAGCCTGCTGCCGCGGGTGAGGTGGATGGTCGAATGTGCCCCGCGTCCAGGGCGGTCTCGATATACTCCTCCATGGCTTTAGACTCAGGAAGAGAAAGAGGGTAGACCCGCCCCTTCGGGAGAGATGTGTTGGGCAGCAGGTCTATAGCACAATCCCAGACCTGATGTGTCGGCAGGCGTGCCGCCCTCTCCTCACTAAAAACCTCCATGAAATCAGTGTACTGGTGCGGGAGATGTCCGTGTGCTGCCGAAGTCATGTTGTCCACACGGGAAGTCCCCGCAGGGCCTAGGCACCGGGTCCCGTAGGCACCCCTTGAGGCAGGCAGGCGACCAGCGGGCTAGCTCCCCCGAGCGCCAGGAGAGATTTGGGGGGTCGTGGTGCCTCAGCCACGGGAAGCCCAGGATTACTGGGTTCGCCGGTGATGCGGGTGACGTAAAAGGCCAACTGTTCGTGGTGGAAGAGCCCTACTCGGAAGTCCACGAGCTCCGTCTGACGTGTTAGGTAGCCCTCCCCAATGGGCTGACTGTCGATGGCCGTGATCCTCAATGATGGCACGCAAGGGAAGGTGGGGATCCCGAGTTCCTCCACCAACGCCCTGTCGATGAGGTTCACGGCTGCTCCAGAGTCAATTAACGCTGTAACAGAAAACCAGCGATCAGAGCAATGGAGAGAGACACTGGCACCGTCAGGCTAAAAAACAGGGAACTGCCACCCACCTGGGCTGATGAGGGTCTTTCTGGGCACCGGGAACTCAAATGTCCGGAGGCCCCGCAGTTGTAGCACAACCGCATCTGACCGCGAGGCCGGTGTCCCTGGGCAGCCAACCTGGATCTCCCCAGTTGCATGGGCTCCGGAGCCCTCCTCCCGACGTTCAGGGTAATCCGGGGCGTACTCTCGGAGCGAGCAGAGGCAGAGGCTTGGGGTCCCCGTGCGGTGTTGGCGCTGCAGATTGTCCAGTCTGATGGACGTCGCCACAAACTGGGACAGGGAGGTCGCCTCCGTATGGCAAGCTAGCTCAGCCTGGAGCCCGGGGTTTAGACCGGCGCGGTACACGGCCCAGAGTGCCGCGTCATTCCAGCCAGACTGGGCCGCCAGAGTGCGGAACCTGATGGCATAGTCCGCTGCGGTCTCAGAGCCCTGGCGCAGCTCCATGAGTTGGAGGGAAATGTCCTTGCCGCCCGCAGGATATTCAAAAACCTCCCTAATCATCCCAGCGAAGTAGGCAAAAGATATTTTTACCTGCGGGTCAGCGTCCCAGATGGCCGACGCCCATTCAAGAGCCCTATCAGTCATAAGCGAGAGCAAAAAAGGCACATTTTGTCCCCTCTTCACGATACATCCCCGGCTGATGCGAAAAGAAAACCTCGCACTGACGTAAGAAACCGCGACAACGGTCAGCAGACCCATCAAACTTTTCTGGCAACGCCAGCCGGGGTGACTCACCGCGTGCAGATGGTGGATCAATGGGTGCCGCGATACTCGCGCCGCTGAGCTGGGCTTGCAGCGCCGTCACCTGATCCTGATAGGAGCGAATGATCGCTCCTTGCCGCACGATGATATCGCGCAGCTCCGCTGGATCCGTGATAGGCGAAGTAATCTGTAACGGCGGGCCGCCGGAGGCGGAAGTGGCCGGATCCATTCGCCGAGCTGGCGACGGGACACAGACAGTACGGGAAATCGGGGACAGAAAAGTGGGTCGATACCGGGAAGGCAATAATCCAAGCGACAGTACAAAAGGGGTAATCCAATAGCGAAAGTCCGAAAACAGTCCGAGGTCAATAATCCCAACAATCGAAAACATCCGGGGCAAAACGAAAGCAGTAACAATAAACAATCCAGGTCATACACGGTAATCCAATCAGAAATAGCAGTACGCCAACGCTCGGTAAATCCCATAAGAAATATTACTTCGCGCCGGCCAGGAAGTGCGCACCCTTTTTAAATCCCCCCGTGAACCGGAAGCGGCTTCAAAACACGGGGCGAGGGCTCCCTCTCGCGGTCACCTCTAGCGCGAGTCGTGACAGCTATGCTATTGCTAGGCAATTATGCAACACTGTCTTTAATAAACATTAACAAAACTTTAATAATAATCATAACTCATAAACATAAATGTAACTTTTACTGCATGCTCATGCTAATCAGATCAGGCAGCTTGCAAGCACCATGTTGCAGTGCAAACTCACTATGTTAATATTATGTTATGTTTATGAATTTATTACTTCTGTCTTTCTACTAACACTCTCTCTTCAATCTATATACAGTATATGTATTTGTAATGATATTTTGTCATCTGCCATCTCACATGATGAGACACTGATGTTCTTTTTTTAGCTGTTTACAAAATTCCACTCTGAACTTTGTGGGCTGTTAACAAACTCTGTGATTCTGGCCATTTATCAACATATACACAGCAGAAATGTCTTTCGTGTAGCTTATTCAAGCAATTGCACAGAACTTTCCAAAAAGAAAGGCCCAAAAAGTATTACAGTATTGTGAGATATTGTGTCTTTTGGTGTTAGAGTCCTGAGACACAGCCCTGACCTCTAACTCCAAAAGATATGTTTAAGAGGTGACGTCAGATGCAGTGGGTTGATCAGCAACAGTGGAATAGTTCTGTGTTGTATTAGTGTCTCAGTTCACTGTCACTGATACAGTGAAGTGATGATCTAGTGTTAAAATTATGCTACAACAGCATCACTTCCTGGGTGTGGCCTTCTACTGACGTGTAAAGTTCAGCACAAACAGCACTATTATACAGAATCCTCACAGAGCTGTGTTCAGAAATGGCTCAACTATACAACTTACTGTACATAGTGAGATACATACCACTGATTCTCACTACAGGTAAATTATTTTCATTTGCTAATTCACTGTAATCTAATAATGTAATCTAATTTAATTTTAAACTAATAAATTAGGTTTTTAGAGTATATAGTAATTTCCTAATTTTCAGGTCAATATTTGGTTTTGAAAAAATGCTTTACAGATTTATTTCTTAATGTTCTTCTTAACAGGCATTTTTGCAGATAAAATTGAACCAACAAATGAAGATGCCATTGTTGGGAAGGAAACAGACACTGTTACTCTGAAATGTTCATATGAGTCAAGCAGTGATGACATTTGGCTTTACTGGTACAAAAAAATATCCTAACAGCGCACCACAGTTTTTACTGTATAAAGGTGCAAGGTCAAACAGTTATGCAAGCACTCCTACTGACACTCGATTAAAGTCAGAAACAAGCAGAGACTCTACTGAACTTACTATCAGAGGTCTAAAGCTCTCAGATTCTGCACTCTATCATTGTGCCCTAAGAGTAGCAGCACAGTGATACAGAGTCAGTGAAAGGCTTTACAAAAACGTATAAAACAGAATAAATGAAGATTCTAAAACCACATCAAAGATCCTCCCTTTACCAACCTGTTATCAGTTAACCACACACACAAACAATGCTTGTGGTAATTTCTGTGGTATAAATGAATAAATAAAAAAGTAAGCAAGCAAGCAAACTAATAAATAAAAATAAAATGTGTTTTAAAAATGACACAATACCACAGTAAAGTCACAAATCTGCATTGTTATGATAAAAGTATAAAAAAGTATTTTATAGACATTAACAGATTCATTGTGTTGCAGGTGCATATGACATGAAATTGTTTATTGACCTTTTCTTGCCAGTTTTGTCAATAATTGACTAAATAAATAAATAAATAAATAAATAAACACATTTATTTGTTTCCACCTTATGTCTATTATGCATGTATGTACAGATTGTATGTTACTTTGTTGGATGTGAGCTAGAGCAATGGCCTTTTACAAACCCCTCAGAACAGATGGGGAGTTTGATTGTAGTACACTGAGTTTGATTGTACAGATACACTTGTACAGACTGAACAGAAGATGAAATGGATAAATAAAGAAACTCCTATAGAGAGTAGAAAGTTCAGTAGAAAGTTCATTGTCACTTTAACTGCATGCACATTTGATTAATAAACGTCAATGTTTCTTTTACTGTATATATACTAAAACATGACTGTGAGATTACGGATGTCTCTGACGTTTGAGTTGTGAACTGTGACATTCAGTATAGATATAACAAAGATATCTTGCACATCAATGCAAGTGCATCTTATAGCAGAAAAAGCATGTTTTGGAAGGTAATGATGTCATTCTGCCCTGCAATTCGTTTGTGAGTTTCGTGTCTCCATCTATGTATCTGATACTGGAAAGCAGTCTGTCAAAGCTGATAAAAAGCCTGAGGATCTGAAGATTTCCTCTGCTGCAGTATCAGACTCTGCAGTGTACTACTGTGCCCTGAGGCCCACAGTAACGAAACAGGAAAACCTTAGTAACACTGAACAAAAACCTCTTGCCAGGCAAAGAAAGTGCTTACACACTGCTTTAAACTTAAACACTACATTTCTGTATCAAGAGAAATAATTATGCAGTGGAACACAGAGTAACATTTTAATGTGCCATCAATACATGTACAATAACATGGCTACATGTCTTAAAGAAAAAAAAATACAAGAACTTGATTAAAAATTAATTTTTAAAATGACATTTATAATTAAATAAAAAAAATTAATCACTTTATTTTATTTTGAACAGGTGCTTTGTTATTGTCTGATGTATAAAGGAGTGTACAAATAAACATAATATTCATCTCTTCTAATGTGTAATACACACACTTTTAACTCTTACACACATTGACATCAACATTAACAACAACGTGAGATTTGTTGTTGGAGCTGTTGCTAGGATTGAGCTGCATCTGACAATTGTTCAGACAATACAGTGTTCCAATACTGAGGTTGTGATTTTTTTATTTATTTATTTATTTATTTATTTATTTATTTATTTAGTCATTTGATAGTTTTCAAATAAATAATGTACTTGGATGCATATTCTTTTTTTCATTTTATTTTGTTATTCAGTGTTAAAGCTCATTTTTTATGCCAATGTATGCCAGGCAACAATGTTCAAATACTCCATATTGTATGTGTGGATTATATTCTGTGTCAATAATATCTTACTTTGGATAAAATCAGATCAAAGAAATGCATTTATTTTAAACAATATGTATTTACATGTGTATCATTACATAACTGAATTCCACAATGGGATCATTCATTAATCTTCAGTAAAGACTTTATCTTGATCAGGGTCACGGTGGCTCCAGAACCTATCATGGACACACTAGGCACAAGGAGGAAACACACCATATCACAGGAGTGGAAAAAGTACTGAGAATCAAGCACATGGACACTAATACACATCATGAAGCCTTGCACATTGTTACTGTTTGTGTAAGCATTTTTTATGTTGGCTACTGAAAAAGAAACCAATTTGCATTTAGTTAATATTGACTATTTGCATTAAATGAACTCAGAGTTCCTGCCACTTAATATCGGCTTCCTTTCATTCCTTTCTGTTCTTTGGGCATGTCCTCAAGAACACTGCTTGTTGATGTCTTGTTTCCAACAGAATGGAGTTAGTAAAATTATTGCAATAATAGTTAACTGAAAAGTTTAGCACAAGCCCATAGAACAGGAAGATATACAGTGAAATGGCATCAGTGCACAACAACCCAATCAAAGGCTCTATGGTTTATTGGTCTAGGGGTATGAGTCTTGCTTTGGGTGTAAGAAATCATGGGATCAAATTCTGGAGGAGCCCATTCTGTCATGTTAACTTGTTGCTCTGCAAGACTGCTTTTTCTCATCATGACATATTTTGCCTAATTCCAAGAGCTGCTAGGTTCTTGAGGGTTCCAAAGAGGTTCTAAACCCACAGGGGCCCTCTTTTTATTGTTAACTTGACTTTGTTTAACCGTGTTTCTATTGCTTGGACGCCAGCCCATACAAACAGGAAGGCTGTACTGTTTTAGAGTATAGTGAACATCAGTCAGCTCAGAGCAAGTCCAACAAGGGACAACCTGCCTCGTTGGTCTAGGGGTATGATTCTCGCTTTGGGTGCGAGAGGTCCCGGACAAGCCCTGGTTTTACATAGAATACACTGTGTGGAACAAAACTAATGAAAACTTGGAGTTCATCAAGAGGTCCAAGGAGATTCAAATTCCACGGTGTATTCCACCAAATAACCTCTGAAAATTAGAGCTAACCTTGAGCCTACCTCAGGAATGCTGGGAGTAGGGTGGGTCCTTGGATTGAAGCCTAATTACTTCAGTTACAGCCTGGGAATTATGTTAGGACACCATGCTAAAACACACATTCACACCTAGGGGCAATCTAGATAAATCAGGTATTGTCATGTCTTGTGGCCATGGAGAGAACATTCAAAACTACACATAGCGAGTAATCTGTGGCTCAGAATCAAAGCAGGGATGCTGAAGCTATGTCAAGGCACTATTTAGCTACTTGACTAATTAGTTGCCTTGGTTCACTAGTGTGTGTACTATTTTATGCAAATTTTAACAAAAAATAGATGATTCAGCCGACTGCCTGCTATCAGGTTGCAGACGTAACATAGTGACTTCATGAGACTTCATGTCACAGCTACACAGCACAGCAGGACATTCACCAAGTTGAACAAAAGAGACAGGCTGTTACTTGGACCAAAATCTGCAGTGAATTATCATATTGCATGCCTCTAAAATGTACACATAATAAGAAATACCAGCACAAACATATGCCAAAAATGATTCACTGTAAAAAAAATTAGAAAGTGTAGCAGGTAAGCAAAGATTCAGTAGTGATAGAGATTAAGGAGCACATTGATGCTAGTCTGTTCATCACAGAGGTTTAAGACTTTTGTCAAATTTAGATGGTTTTCATACCTTCTGAAACAAATGGGAGTCATTTTGTCAAGTATTTGTTTACACCAGCATAGTGAAACATTTTATTTGGGGGTGTTCGGGAGGCTCATTCAGGGTAGATACTGAAGTCTGTCTTTAAACACAGACAGATAACTATAGCATTAACTACACTGTGTAGCATGTAGCATCAAAATTCAGCTTTAACAGATTTAAACATGCAATAAAATATATTATGAACATTCACTGCTTGTTGTTTAAACAATGGATTTAGCACATATAATGCCAGAACTGACATGACTATGACTAAGTAAAAGTGGGCGGGGCTAGATGTGGTAAGATAGAGTTTAGAAAGTTTCACAGAGATCCTGCCATTTATACCTACTGCAAGAGAGACACAACAGTCATGTTACTCTTCTTTATTTTCATAGTTGTTAAAAACATTGGTAAGTCATTTATATTATACACAAACTTTAGGTGAATGCTGGAGATTTGAGCTGATACCTAAACATAATTCTGTTTAAAGAAATTGACACCCTTAAGCAATGAAAGTAGAAATGTTTATGTTGTTGCAATGTTTTATAGCAGGTGCTGTTGACAGCAGCATTACACCAGACCAAACCATCATATCTTCAAGTGAAGGCAGCATCATCACACTGACCTGCACATATGATGACTCAGCTAGCTATCTCCACTGGTATCGACAAAAACCTCATTCAGAACCAGAGTTTCTTCTGCTGACTTCTAAATACACAGATAGTGTCACTAAAGCTGAACATGACCCACGACTATCCACCAAAGTTCGTAAAAAGGAGAAGAAAGTAGATCTGGAGATCTTTCCTGCTGCAGTATCAGACTCTGCACTGTACTACTGCGCCATGGAGCCCACAGTGACACAAAACTCAAACACACTGTACAAAAAGTCAAGCTTGATATTTTTCTCAGCAGGGGAGCTGTTTTACCTGTTTCATTCAAATACACTTTTCTTTCTTATTTCTCAGACTCTGATGTTTATTTGCTTTGAATTTCAACAATGATCCTCTTACATATGTTGCTAATGCTTATTGGTTGAACAACCAGAGAAGAAATCCTTTAATAATAAATGTTAATCTTTAATCAAATATTATTATTTCTGCTAAGGTTCATGCTGTTATTCCCCTGATGTAATAACAAATTCAAGTGCAATATATATTTAAATAATTTAAGATGCTGATTTTTAATGTAACACTAGTGTACTGAAGACTTCACTCTTCATTATTTGGCAGCTTATAAAATAGCACTTGATCCAGCACTGATATTAGCCAGTCAGCTTTCTCAGGCAGCTGTGTGCTCCTTCTGTCTGTTAGTGTTGGTGTTGCATGTTATTTGTGATCAGTCAAGAGCTGACAGCACAAGCTAGCAAGCTCATTAAAACACAAGGCCTTGTTGAACAGAAAAGACTTCTCTGCTCTAAACCCTTTGAGCTGACAGAAAGATATTCAGCCAAATGATCTAGCTAAATCACAAGTTCTGGTTGAAATGGAAATGGTTGCTCCACTCCAGTCTCTCACTGTGCTGCCACATGTTCACTCAGTCTCCACAGCACTAAGTACAGTTCTCATAAAAATATCCCAAAATGTTATATCATTCTAGGAATAATGATATTAAATGATAATTCATTGATGAGCAGTTATTTTGTTTATTGTGCTAGAGATTTGATGTGTTCAACATATGTTTCATTGCAGGTTTACTTTGGTCTTGAGTCTTGAATAATAAGAATATCCTCTAGTGTGATTACTCAGTGTGTTTTTGACATTGATTGAAATACTTCAGCACTTAATTGCTGTGGGTATTGGGAATATGTCTGTTACCCTTTGAGACCCTGCATCTGCAGAACCTGTAAAAATAAAAAAGCAAGTCTGTTTAGGAAACTTGAGATTTTTGTTTGGTCTCATATGTAAATGTTATGTATTAAGTTATTTCAGGATTTTTTTTGTTCTCTGTTACAGCTGTGAGAATCATTATTATTGCTATTATTATTTAATATCTCTTTTAAAAGGAGCACCCTCAGTACAGATCGCTCTTGACAAGCAAAACAAATCAAAACAGACAATTATGATATAAAAGCAGAAGATTCTTCACATTTAGGAAAAGTTTGAATCTCTGATAAAAGGAGTGTGAGCTTTCCTTCACATTGTGTGATGTCATTTGATGGCTTAGTTGGAACGTACAGAGGAATGTTCCATATAGATATTGAAGGGTAGTGACCCAAAACATGAGCAGTGTAACTGTTGAAGGATTTAAAGCCAGCAGTCCTGATTAACATAGACCCAGTAGTCAAAACAAACACAGCCACATCTAAGACTAAACACAGGAAAATAATCTTACAGAACTCTGCTTTTAAATGTTAATAAATAACAGCATCTGCTAAATAAATGAATGTTATAGTATTAATTCCACCCTTGTGTTCAAAGGAGCAGAGCCCTGGACCCGAGTCACCCAGAACACATACTAGTACTACAGTGGGATTGGAAGAGAAATGAATGGAGAAAGATGCAAAATGGGTTGAGATGAAATTACTGGTGTTTATTATTAGTGTGTACTTCTATGTTCAATAAAGAGGATCAGAGTAAATGATGAAAGTTATCCAGAGTCATCCAGTGTTGTTTGCGTGTGCAGCTGCATATGGCAAAATTATATAAATAATGTGAAATGTATGTAAGGTGGTATCATTCCCACATGAATTCATAAAACTCACAGCATAGTTAAGGTCAGCTCTTTATTAGTTGGTGATTAGTACATGCTTTAACTCATCACTAATTCAGATTAAAGTAAAGATTAATTCAGATATTAGTTCATGATTATTCATGTACTGTTACTGTAAAGTGTTACTATTAAAAATAAAATGGGTTAAACATGACAACTACACACAATCACACAAAATTCTAAAATCATGACTTGATTGACAAAAATATTTTTCTGAAATATTATCAAGAATCATACTGTTAGAATGAAATCCTCTCTTTTTGTATCTTTCCTTTGGTAAGCTATGTCTCGTATTATGTACTCACTGTGTGACTTAACTTTACAGTATGTAACCTTACTTATATATTTGTGAATACCCCTGGGCAACTGTGTTATTATGATTAATTACCTTATCATTATCCTCTGAAGCATTTTCTGTAAAGAGCTGTCATTATACTCATCATTTACTATAACTGTCCGAATACTTATGAATATGCCCTGTGTGCATGCCTCCCTCTGTGAAATGTGTGCTTGTTCTGCAAGAATGATCCTCCCACATGTGTGTGTGTATCACAGTATAAATACTTCTGTCCTTCTCATAATAAACCGGAGCTATCTTGGTAAACTGAGACTCTAGTCTCTTTATTGGGATATCTCTCCAGGCCTTGTCTTATGTGGATCTTCAGCTGCTGGGTGCCGGGGCCTACTGTTTGATAAATTTGACAACCTCTGAAAGAACTGATTTATCTATTTGTTCTAACAACTTTCTACTTTAAACATCTAACCAACTTTCATTTTCATGAACAGGATTTTTATCTATTTATTTATTTTGGAAAACACCTTAAAGACTGCTGATATTAAAAATATTTCTTCTTAAAAAGTAACCTTGAGAGTTGAGAGTAACTGCATTATAAATGATGCGCTACAGTGGTGTGATTTGGTGTAAACTGTAAATCCACATTTTTTGGTCCTCTTTTATCTAAAGATTTCAGACTTTTTGTACAACTGTGCTCTGGATGCTTAAACGTAAATGTGCAATTCCCCGAATGTTACAGATTTTTCTACATTTTGGAAACAAACTTTCCAAGACTATAAATATCTGAAATTTGGTTGATGTTATTTGTCATTTTTCACATTTTAGTAAACCTTACAAAGTTTCTAAAGTTCTTTAAAAAGGATTTGTATATGAGTGAAAATGTCATTTTGTGTTGTGTTGCTTTTTAAAGGAAAATTATATAGACATACTGATGAATAAAAACATTCATGAGACGGTAATAGGAGCAAATGAAAACTTTTATTAAAGTAAACTATATAAACACTATACAACTATAATTTTATTTACAATA
Source organism: Hemibagrus guttatus (assembly GCA_033459395.1). Taxonomy (NCBI): domain Eukaryota; kingdom Metazoa; phylum Chordata; class Actinopteri; order Siluriformes; family Bagridae; genus Hemibagrus; species Hemibagrus guttatus. The sequence continues at coordinate 4,512,942 of JAUCMX010000005.1, read as the reverse complement.
CTATTTGCAGCTGCTATTTATACTATTTAATATTTGCATTTATCTATACAGACAATGATGGAGAGATAGATTAATAAGGGATGCTCTATGAGGGATGATGGGTCCTGGTTCACTGTACAGACCTGTAGGGAAGAAAAGAGTATACTTTAATATTAAGTTAAACAAAAATAAGAATAAAATTAATTTCTACTTACGTGTGGAGAGCTTGAGCAATGTATAGAAAAGAAGTGAGAGAAAAGAAATGGAACAGTGGAAGAAAAGAGGAATTGGGTAGAGGGAAGGACATTGCTCAGAGCTTCTCCAAAATGTCCATCATCTTCTGGACATGCTGTCTGAGGAGAGGCCTAAGTGTTGTGGCTAAGGCTGCTGGGTCGTAGTAGAACTCCGGGGGCTGAGTAAACAGCACTTCAGCAAGATCTGTGAGCTGATCCTAGAGACAAAATTACATCATCACTATCACAATCCAACATAGTGTCACTGAGTTCAGGATACAATGCTGAGAATTTGTGTATCGCAGCATCAGAAGATATCAGACACTCACAATAAGCACTGTGAAGTAGATCTTTGCTGCAGGCTCCCACACGTCAACATTCCACATGCTGATGAGCACAAACAGGCGCTCCAAGGGTCCTCCCTCAAACTTCAGGAAAGAAAGACGACAAGCTCCATTAATATCATGTCATATCAGGGTTAAGAATATGGAAAACAAAATGAGATAAAATAAACCATGTTCTGAAACCACATTCAAGCATCGCTTTTAAATCTCCTGATAAGACTCTTACTGTGTCAGGTATTGAGCCGTTTGTGATGTAACCGAATAGAAGCAGCTCGTAAAAGACGTCGACGAAGTTGTAGTGGTAGACCTGCACAGAAGAGAAAAGTTACAAAAAGAAATTGGCTCTGCATAATGGAGTCCTGTTTTCTATCACATCAAAATATTTTACTTTTAAACATTAGTCATGTTACACAAGCATTTATAAGCTTACATAGGCCTCGGAGAGCTCTGCTGCAATGGAGTCCTGATAAGAAGGAGTCTTCAGGAACCAAATCAGATCCTCGTAGGCCAGCTTTACACAAATTGCATCCTGTTAAAACAAACGAAAAAAATCTCTGTAACTCACTTTGGCTATAGTTTTCAACGTGACTACTCATTTTAAACCCTAAAAACAAACAGAATGTAAGCCTAAGCATGTCCAGTATTTGACTAAAGATACAAAGATGACATTCTACATGAGCCAAATTTCCAACTACTGCATATCCCAGAGCCCTCTTCATTATGTACATTTTATTTTAATATTTATCCTAAGAATGTCCTTATTTTCAGCAGGCTGTGATTGTTATAAAGCAAAAAATTAGCTACTGATACTTCTTATTTTAATTATTATTCCTTAATTACTCATTACCATATTTTTTTAACAACTACATTATTTTCAAATGCAGTAACAAAGTCTTTTGCACAAGGAAACAGTCTATCATCATTCTGAAGTCACCTGGTTGTTAACTGCTGCCAGGTGCATCACAATCTTCTTTCCCATAACGAACAATAAGTTCTGATTGTCGATGCAGGCAAGATGAGTCTGAATATAAGACAGCACACAATATAAATTAGAGCAGAGTGGACTTCCCCTGCACAAAAACAGCAGATAAACAAAGGTTTTACTCACAGCGAACGCCTCACGGAGAGCATGCAGCTTCAGGCCGATATCAGTTACCCCTCTGTCTGTAAGATAGCCACTAAGAAACAAAAGATTTACATGCTTAGTGTATTAAACATACATTAACACCTTTATACCATTAAACTGTGAAGAGACTCGTACCTAATAAAAGGAACCTCACTGGAAATGAGGGTCCGTCGCATGCTTTCCTGTGCACTGACCAATGAGCTGGCATCATCAATAAATTGGGCTGGGAAGATGGTTAAAGAGCAGTCAAGGCAAAAGAGGGCATTCAAGGACACTTTCTTGAATATGTGTATATTTGGTGAGTTATAACTATCAATGATTTGAATTGTCCTTCTGCCTTTTGTGTTCCCAGAAATCTACCTTACTCTATCCAATATTTCCCTCTTCCAGTGCCTCCATTAATGTATTCAATTGTATACATTTTATATCCTGTTGTTTTTCTGTTTTTGTTTTCAGATGCTTTGACTTTGCAGAGGGGTGTGGGGAAAGTTTCCCAATATAAATATATTCAGGCAGTCCAGAAATGGCTCCGATATGCACCATACCGTGTGGGCGGAACTGCACATCAAACAACTACAGACTCAGGAGCGCCAGTAGCACCCGGCGCTGATCAGCCCATCTCTGACCAGCGCCAGGTTCATGCCGCACATCCGCCCGGGAGTGCCACAGGTCTGATCTGGGTGAACGACCCGGGCCATCACCTCTCTCAGACGCAGGACCATGAGCTTGGCCAGGATCTTATAATCGACCGTCAACAAAGTGATCGGTCTCCAATTGGCCAACTCGGTCCTGTCGCCTTTCTTGTACAGGAGGGTGACGTACCCCACCAGTGCCGAAGGAGGCAAAGCCCCAAACCTTACAGCCTCTCTATAGACGGCCAGCAGATCCGGACCCACCACCGGCCAGAACGTGCGATACCATTCTGCCGGCAGGCCGTCTCCACCAGGTGCAACGCCCGTCTTTAGGGAAAGCATGGCTCGCTCCACCTCCTCCAGAGAGATCTCCCTCTCCAGGTCTGGAACACTTTCCTCCGGCATCCTGCCAGCCACAGCGTCCAGAAAGACCGCCGCGCAGTCGTCCTCTGTCTGTCTTACCCCGAAGAGGTCGTTGTAGAAGGACCTAGCCACTTCAAACATATCTCCGGGCGACGTCAGCACATCGGGGCCCGACCTCGGGCCCTCAATGTACGACCTACGCTGGCGGCTTCGCACGCTACTAAAAAAGTAACGTGTCGGGCGCTCGTCCTGCTCCAGCGCCTCCCTACCCGCCTGGACAAAGTGGCTGCGGGCCTCAGCCTCGTAGTGGGCTCGTAGAGCCTCGCTAGCGTCTCTGAGTCGCCCATAATCGCCGGCTTTCCAGGCCTCACACAGCTCCCTGGACCATGTCTCGGCCCCTTCCTTCCTCCTCCTCGCCATCTCCTGTCCCCACCAGTGGCACAGGATGGCGACCCGCCTCTTGAGGTCCTCCCACCACTCAATCTGGGTGGTGTAGAGGCCTCTTAGACGCCTCCACCCGGCGTAGAGGTGGCGAAACACTTTACAGAAGGAGGGGTCCTGCAACACGGTCGTATTCAACCGCCAGAAACCCCTTCCTCTCTGTCCCACCTCTAGCTCAATGCCCCCGACCACCATACAGTGGTCGGAGCCCCAAAAGGGCCTCAAGGAGCACGACTGCACCCGAGCCCCTTCCGCCACAAACAGGAAGTCGAGCCACGCGGTGTCACCCCTGGAATTCCTCCAGGTATGGCCCGAGGCCTGCGGCTCGACGCTCCTGTACACGTCCACAAGACCTGCCCCAGCCACGACCTGGGCCAGCTCCCCTCTCGCTTCCACCTCTACATCCATATTAAAATCCCCCCCACCAACAGCAGCCTGTTGGTGGAGAGGAGCGGCTCCAAGAGGCGAAAGAACCCACGCCTCTGTCCGACCCTACACGGGCGTAGACGGCTATGGCCCTGAACCTAAAGCCCCTGAACGTACCGTACCCTCCCTGGCACCACAGAGACTACTGCCTCTATGGCCCAGCCCAAAAGAATTAAAAAGTATGCCCACCCCATCCCCCTTCCCGTCCCCTACCCCCCAAACCGATGGCCCTGCTTCCCACCCCTTGGAAAACAATTCCCCCTCACCCTCAGAACTTAAATGGCACTCTTGCAAAAAAAGAACATCAAACGTAACAGAGCGAAGACTGAGGTACACTGCCGCCCTTTTGAGGGGTTGCTTAAGACCCCTCACATTGAGTGTTGCGAGTACCACAGCCATCATATAAAAAAACAAAACATACCAAAACCAACCACCCGCAAGTACCCAACCCCCCAAGCACCCTGCCTGCCCCTTCCCCACTCCCCACTCCCCAACCTCCCTAATCCCTCCAACACCCTCCACGGCCTCCCCCCCAGGGTGCCCACTTTAGCATTATCCATGGTCCGTGCTCCCTGGTGTCCCTCTACCCTTCCCACCCGACGACCTGGTCTTTCTGGCCAGGACAAGTGTCCATCCCTCCTCGTCCTGTGAGCAGACTCCCCCACGACCACCAGGTTGCCCCAAATTGTCCGCACCCACCTGGGAGTAGTCGCCTCTCTCCTCGCTCTCCACTCCCGTCGGCGCCGCTTCCACCACCGCCATGATTTCAAACTCCCGAACCACCTCCGGACGGGCCCTCTTGGGAACCCTGTCGTCCGCCGTCAGGTCTGCCGCTCTGATCTGGCCCCCCTTTTGGGGCGCCCGGCCTCCCCCACCCGATCCAGCTCCTGCTCAGACTCTCCCTCCTCCTCCAGGCCGTCCGAGAAGTCCATGAGTGCCCAGTCCGGCTGGACCGCCCTTGGCGTCTCCTGCTGCCCTTCCAATATCTCCGCCCAGCTCGCGGGGGTCCAGGCCCCCCCGGTGGTGGTCCCCGCCGAAGCCGGCCAGAGGCCCGCAGATGTCGCAGTGTCCCCCTGAGCCGCCTCGGACGGCCTTCCCTCCTGCGGGGCGCCAGCCTGCTCCACCGCTCCCTCCTCCGTTGTTGCGTGCGCCTCCTGTCGGGAATCCCCCGGGCTGCTCCGCCAGTTCTACTGGTTTTTGCCCGCTTGGGCCTTGCTTGACCTCGCTCCGTCCGGCCGCCTCGGGCACCCCCGCTGCGATGTCCTCACCAGAAAAGAGGCTCGCGAAGGTGCCTTTGCGTGAGGGGCACTGCCTGAAGAGGTGCTCCTCACTTCCACAGAGGCTGCAGGTCTTCGGGGCGCTGCACTCCGCTCCCAGGTGCTCCTCCGACCCGCACAGCCGGCACCTCCGTCCAGTGCAGGCCTCTTTGGTGTGCCCGGTGGCACCACACTTCCAGCAGCTTGGGGGTTGGCCTGGGTAGTGGAGGAAACCCCTGTTTGGGCCGAGCGCGAAGCTCCCCGGAGGGTGCAGCAACCCACCAGGGGACGCCGGGTCCATCTTCAGCTTCACGAGGAACCGCCGCTTCCCGTTCCAGATGCCAAAGCGCCTCTTGATTTTTTTCTCCTGCCGACACCGAGGCACAGTACCCCCCCAGAAAGGCCCTGATGTCCTCATCGGCAACGTAGGGGTTGTAGATGTGGACGGTCACCGGGACCTCGTCCATAGCGAAAAGCGGGACGAAGCGAAGGCCCCGCAGCACCTCTTCCTCAGGCCGACGAGAGCACTTCCCAAAGAAAGCGGAGCAGTCCGAGAAGGGGGAAAAGGTCACGTCCAGGAATCCCACCGCCGTGAAGTCCTGGAGGCAGAGCAGTTTTCCTGGAGAAATCCCGGCGAACTCCCTCAGGATCCGAAGCACGACCCAGTCCCATCCGAAACGCTTTTTCACGTCCTCAGCCACATCCGGCCGGAGCTGGATCCTTACCGAATGACGAAGCCGCACCACACGGGCCGGCCGACGGTCGCCTTCTCTCTCCATGGCTACCCTTGATCTTAGCCAAAAGGCCGAGAAGCGATAGCCTGTTATTCCCTTCGCTAGACGGACAGGCCGAGGCCATGCCTTTCCAGGCACATGGAAGGTCACATGACAGAATAAGGCTGGACACTCTGACGTTGAACCATTTACAGTTGGATGAGATTAAGTCCAGCCCCTTCGTTTGGTTGAGTGGAAAATGGCTGTGGAACAGCTGAACAATGGCTGTAGAATAGCTGACCGTGATGAGCACAGTGTGGCGACAATAGGCTAGGGAAAAGTGTGGGTTGATGGAAAAGTTGTCATGTCGGGGGGGGGGGGGGGGGGGGGGGGGGAAAAAAAAGTAAGTAAGTAAGGTTTTGTAAGGTTTTTGTAAAAAGGGAAAAAAAAATAAGTAAGTAGAAAAGGTTTTTAAAAAGGGTTTAAGTAGTAAAGTAAAATTTTTTTAAGTAAGTAAAAATTAAAATAAAGTAGTAAGTAAGAAAAAAAGGTAAGGGAAATAAGTAAAATAATAAAGTAAAGTAAATAAGTAAGTAAAATTGTAATTAAGTAAAAAATTGTAATTTAAGTAAGTAAGGAAAAAAGTTTTGTAAAAAAGGGGCAGAAAATAAGTAAAGAAGTACGTAAGTTTGTAAAAGTCAGAAAGTAAGTAAGTCAGTAAATATTTGTCTGTTTTTTACATCAGAAAAAGGTGCACCAATCCTGGGAAATACTGCAATACCAGGTCAATGCGTGGAGCGAACGGAGCAAGCCCCTTTTCCCGGGTTAAATAAGTAAGTAAGTAAGTAAGTAGGTAGTAAGTATGTAAGTAAGTAAAAAGGTAAGTAGTAAGTAAGTAGTAAGTAAGTAAGAAGTAATTAAGTAAGTAAGTTGTAATTAAGTAATTAAGTAAGTAAATAAGTAAGTAAGTCAGTAAGTAGGTTGTTTAAATAAGTAAGTAAAATTTAAACCGGTGGAAATTGGGCTACTGTTTGGGCAAAGAAGTAGAGGAGGGAGGAGAGTGCACAGACAGAGAGAGAAGAGGAAAGGTAAGAGTGTAGGACTGAGAAGAGGAACTCTGAATGTTGGTACTATGACAGGGGAAAAGGGAGAGAGCTGGCTGATATGATGGAGAGAAGGAAGGTGGATATACTGTGTGTACAGGAGACCAGGTGGAAGGGGAGCAAGGCTCGTAGTGTAGGAGCAGGATTCAAGCTGTTTTATTATGGAAATAAGAGAAATGGGGTAGGTGTGGTCCTGAAGGGAAAAGTTTGTGAGGAAAGTTCTGGAGGTGAAGAGAGTGTCAGACAGGGTGATGAGTCTGAAGTTAGAGATTGAAGGGGTGATGTTGAATGTTGTTAGTCGTTATGCCCCACAGGTAGGTTGTGAGTTAGAGGGAAAAAAAGAGATTCTGGAGTGAATTAGATGAGGTGATGGAGGATTCCCACGGGTGAGAGAGTGGTGATAGGAGCGGGTTTTAATGGACATGTTGGTGAGGGGAACAGAGGTGATGAGGAGGTTATGGGCAAGTTTGGAGTTAAGGAAAGGAACCTAGAAGGACAGATGGTAGTGGACTTTGCTAAGAGGATGGACATGGCTGTGGTTAACACCTATTTTCAGAAGAAGGAGCAGCATAGAGTGACTTACAAGAGTGGAGGTAGGAGAACACAGATAGACTACATCCTATGTAGAAGAGGCAACTGTGACTGTAAAGTCAATGTAAAGTGGTAGTGGGAGACAGTGTAGCCAGACAGCATAGGATGGTGGTGTGTAGGATGACTTTGATGGTCTGTAAGGAGAAGAGGTCAAAGATAGAGATGGAGAAGAAAACCCAAATGGTGGAAGCTGAAAAAGGAGGAATGTTGTGAGGAAATTTTGACAGAAGTTGAGGCAGGCTCTGGGTGGTCAGGTAGTGCTGCCAGATGACTGGGAAACTACAGCAGACGTGATCAGGGAGACAGGGAGAAAGGTGCTGGGTGTGTCATCTGGAAGGAGGAAAGATGATAAGGAGACTTGGTGGTGGAATGGGGGGAAGTTGGGGGGTTTGCCAAGAAGAAGTGGGACATGGACAGGACTGAAGAGAATAGACAGGAATACAAGGAGTTACAGCGCAGAGTGAAGAGGGAGGTGTCTAAGGCCAAGCAGAAGGCATATGACAAGTTGTACACTAGGTTAGACACTAGAGAAGGAGAGAAGGACTTGTACAGGTTAGCTAGGCAGAGGGATCGAGATGGGAAGGATGTGCAGCAAGTTAAATTATTAAGGATAGAGATGGAAGGGTGCTCACAAGTGAGGAGAGTGTACAGAGAGAATGGAAGGAGTACTTTGAGGAGCTGATGAATGAGGAAAAAGAGAGGGGAAAAAAAGAGTAGAAGGGGGGAACTCTGTGGAACAGAAAGTAGATAAGATTAGAATGGATGAAGTCAGGAAAGCTTTGAAGAGGATGAAAAATGGAAAGGCAGTTGGTCCTGATGACATCCCGGTGGAGGTATGGAAGTGTCTGGGGGAGGCAGCAGTGGAATTTTTTAAAGTAGTTTGTTCAACAGGGTTTTACAGGAAGGAGAAGAAGTGTGCTAGTGCCGATCTTTAAGAATAAGGGTGACATGCACAGTTGCAGCAACTATAGGGGGATAAAGTTGATGAGCCATACAATGAAGCTATGGGAAAGAGTAGTGGAAGCTAGGTTAAGGAAGGTAGTGGAAATTTGTGAGCAGCAATTTGGCTTCATGCCCAGAAAGAGAACAACAGATGCAATTTTTGCTCTGAGAATTTTGATGGAGAAGTATAGGGATGGTCAGAGGGAGTTGCACTGTGTGTTTGTACACTTGGAGAAAGCGTATGACAGGGTGCCAAGAGAAGAGCTGTGGTATTGTATGAGGAAGTCAGGAGTAGCAGAGAAGTAGGTCAGAGTGGTGCAGGACATGTATGAGAGGAGCAGGACAGTGGTGAGGTGTGCTGTAGGTCAGACAGAGGAGTTCAAAGTGGAGGTGGGACTGCATCAGGTATCGGCTCTGAGCCCCTTCCTGTTTGCTAAAAGTGATGGACCAGTTGTCAGAGGAGGTCAGACAGGAGTCTCCTTGGACAATGATGTTTGCAGATGACATTGTGATCTGTAGTGAGAGCAGGGAGCAGGTGGAGGAAAACCTGGAGAGGTGGAGGTTTGCGCTGGAGAGAAGGATGAAAGTCAGTCGTAGTAAGACTGAGTACATGTGTGTGAATGAAAGGGAGGGAAGTGGAACAGTAAGGTTACAGGGTGAAGAGGTGAAGAAGGTACAGGAGTTTAAGTACTTGGGGTCAACAGTCCAGAGTAATGCAGAGTGTGGGAAAGAGGTAAAGAAGCGAGTGCAGGCAGTTTGGAATGGGTGGAGAAAGGTGTCGGGAGTTCTGTGTGATCAGAAAATATCAGCGAGAATCAAGGGGAAGGTGTACAGGACAGTGGTGAGACCGGCCATGCTGTATGGTTTAGAGACAGTGTCACTGAGGAAGAGACAGGAGTCAGAGCTAGAGGTAGCAGAGCTGAAGATGTTGAGGTTCTCTTTGGGAGTGACAAGGTTGGACAGGATTAGGAACGAGTACATCAGAGGAACAGCTCATGTTGGACGTTTGGGGGACAAAGTTAGGGAGGCCAGATTAAGATGGTTTGGACATGTTCAGAGGAGGGAGAGTGAGTATATTGGTAGGAGAATGTTGGACATGGAGCTGCCAGGAAAAGAGGAAGGCCAAAGAGGAGGTATATGGATGGAATTAATGAGGATATGAAGCTAGTGGGTGCAAGTGTTGAGGATGCAGAAGATAGGGATAGGTGGAGAGAGATAATTTGCTGTGGCGACCCCTGAAGGGAAAAGCCGAAAGAAGAAGAAGAAGAAGAATTACACTAATCAGCTTTCCTATACTTACCTATTGGGCAAATGTATGTGTAAAGAGAGATTTTGTATGAATCTGCTTCTGTTGTTCTATTATGATTATTATATAAATTTTGCATTCACTTTTCATAAAATTAGCTTGCTGTAGTGGCTAATGAGCCTATTCATCACTTTTGCAGATTAACAGCAAAATATCATAATTATTTATAATTTTCAAATAATGTAAACACCACCCAAACAAGTAAAGGCTTATAGTACTATATAGATGATAAATCTTGAAATACAACACCAGCCATATTAATGACTCTAGTTTTCTGTCACTGATACTGTGTGAAGTGATGATCTGTACAAAGTTACACTACAACAGCATCACTTTTTGGGTGTGGCCTTCTAGAGACGTGTTTCCTCATGTGTAAAGTTCAGCACATACAGCACTATTATACAGAATCCTCACAGAGCTGTGTTCAGAAATGGCTCAACTATACACCTTACTGTACATAGTGAGATACATACCACTGATTCTCACTCTAGTTACAGGTCATTTATTTTCATCTGTTAATTCACTGTATTAACTAATAATTAGGTTTTTAGAGTATATAGTAATTTCCTAATTTGTCTGGTCAATATTTGGTTTTAAAAAATGCTTTACAGAGTTATTTCTTAATGTTCTTTACAACAGGCAGTTTTGCAGATAAAATTGGACCAACAAATGAAGATGCCATCATTGGGAAGGAAACAGACACTGTTACTCTGAAATGTTCATATGAGTCAAGCAGTGATAATATTCGGCTTTACTGGTACAAACAATATCTTAACAGCGCACCACAGTTTTTACTGTATAAAGGCGCAAGGTCAAGATCTGATAGAAAGAGCACTCCTACTGACACTCGATTAGAGACAAAAACAAGCAGAGACTCTACTGAACTTACTATCAGAGGTCTAAAGCTCTCAGATTCTGCACTCTATCACTGTGCTCTAAGAGTAGAAGCACAGCGATACAGAGTCAATGAGAGACTGTACAAAAACCTATGAAATAATTCATTTGAAGTTAAATGATAAATATCAAAGATACTTCCTTTAGTAACTTATCAGTTAACCACAGACACAAGACATTTGTGGTAACATATGCAGCTGAAGTAACAGAAAAAAATAAAGAGACACTTTATAACAAGTCACTTGTTGCTGGTGTGTACTGTTTTAAATTAAATTCATTGTACTTTGCTGCAGTTTTTCCCATGATTCATTCTAAGTAATCTTCATTCATGTATATGTACAAACACAAATTAGGTCATATATTCTAAGAGGCACAATATTGTACAACTTGTTTGTGGATTCATACAAGAGGTGTAGTATAATCTAGGGAAGGAGGATAATATTTTCCAAGGTGTCCCAAAGTAACATTGTCAACCTTGCAGAAAATATCCCAATGACATTTTCTCCCCATTATTCTCTTAAAGGTTTTGTGTTTTGTGGAGGACAGGAGAGTCCGAGAATCAAACCCGAGGTAAATTTTATACAATGTGCTAGATGATGATACTTATGTATTTTTATTTAAAAAAAAAAAAGCACCTGCCTGATGTCTCTGCTGTCCTGTACTTTCAAATGTCATCAAAATGCAGACAACAACCATAAGTATCATTTAAATAAGTTTACTGGGAGAGAGGTGCAGGTGATCTAATCTGGCATGCTCCAGAGAGCACATCAATGCAAATGACTGAGCATCTTATATGGATTTTGGTGAGAGCCTTAATATGGATTAGGGGAAAACAACAACAACAAAACAATATATAGTAGAACCTTTTTTAACCATTGACTGTAACAGTGAGGAAACCACAAGTAATATCAGAACAGACACAATGAATCATGTTCAAATACTACATACTGTATGTCTGGATTGTGTTCTGTGTAAATAATAGCTTACTTTGGATAAAATCAGCTGTCAAGTAAATGAAAAGTGCAATTAACTAATGCATGAGTTATGTTGTGGTATTTGTACTAAATGTGTGGCTGCTGAGAAAATCCGTCATATATTACTGTGGATAAACTCTGCAAAACACTCAAATATTATGTAAAAGATTGTGCGTAATAAAGACCCATATTAACAAATCTAGCAACAAAAATGTCAGGAGTCGGTGCCTCCACCCAAATGCAGGGATAAGATGAAAAGGGGGATTATATAAATAAATAACAAAAACTACAGACACATGGGAACAAACTAACAAACAAAAAATGAGCAGCAAAAACTAAGAGACAAAAGCAGGTAAGAAAAGACAAGGCAAGCACAAGACAGCAGGTATAAACAGGGAAGGTGATCATTGAAACATAAGGAACAGGTGTGCAGAGGTGGGCCGAGGTTGGGGCAGGGGGGAGGGGGTTGGTTGTGGATGTTGTGAAGAAAGATTGGGTGGGGCAAGCACACGTGCATACAACGTAAACAAAAGCACATGGGAACATAAATAAACCTGTAATAAACCCTAAACTATCCAGCA
>JAUCMX010000005.1:4484310-4500538 GCA_033459395.1 Hemibagrus guttatus | reverse complement strand
TAAATTGGTTTTTGAGGGGGGGGTTGATTCAGACGAAGCACTACTGAAGGCCTAGGTGTGAAATGCACGGTCTGCCACTGGTTTACATACATAGAGAAGGTGGAGGAGTGTGAGGAAAAGTGTAGAAGGATTAATCCATAGGTGGAACTCTCTATTTCCTGCAGACACATACGAGAAAAAAACATTTAAAAAAAAGAAATAAAAGGCATCCTGTGCAGCTGTACCATTGTTTAATATGAAAAGAGCATTCTGTCTCAGAGCACAAGACACTACAACAGATAGTGAAAACCACTGAAAACATCATCAGGGTCTCTCTTACTTCAAACAAGGATCCTTACCAGAAAGTGTACATTTATAAAGCTGTCAGTTTTGTGAACATCACCTCCCCCTTCTACCAGACTCTTTACTCACCTGCCAACTGGCAGAATGAATGAGAACATCTGGACAGAACATCTGCCAAACTCTGTAACAGCTTCTTCCCCCAGACAGTCAGGCTCAGTAACTGAACTAATATAAATAAAAAAATATCTAATCAGCTTGACACGAGTGCAGGATTCTGTATAGGTTTAGTCAGACCACAGAAAATAAATACACTATACCAATACCCAACAGTTTTATGTGTTAATACTGATAAATAAATCAAATGTTGTAGTAATTCTAGATAATATTCAGATATTGTACTGCTGATCTTTATTACTCAATCACATGGTCAATAAACATTATTCACCAGCATATAGCTGTTTTTAATTGAATATCACCAGCTAAATAACCATTTTTTATTTATATTTGAAATTTCCATAAATTCTTTGTGTCCATAATGAAAAATAAACAATAACTAAAAAAAACATTTAGTTATTTTAATCAATTAAACTAATAATAAAAGAAATATCTGAAAACACTGAAGGTATGGGAAACTTCAAGCCCATCTTTATACACTTATTTTTTTTTTTTAATTAATGATGGTATGTGTAGATAGAAAAGAATTATTCACATGTAAATACCAACAGTTTTTCTTTTGGACAATGTTAGTGTACAGTAAGTGTACAGTATATAGACAGTATTCAATTTTAAGATTATGTTAAAAACTGAATCATTTTCCAATTTGAATATTTTTCAGTTTCCAACCTGAATATTTCTTTAGTTCTATTTATAGCTCGGTTTCATTTATTTAAGTACTCAAGTAATAAGAAATCATGCAGAAGTCAAATTTACTTAAAAATGTATTTATTGTTATTAGTGAGCCAAGATTTCATCCTGAACAGTGTCACTTCCTGGGTGTGGCCTTCTAGAGACGTGTAAAGTTCAGCACATACAGCACTATTATACAGAATCCTCACAGAGCTGTGTTCAGAAATGGCTCAACTATACAACTTACTGTACATAGTGAGATACATACCACTGATTCTCACTCTAGTTACAGGTAATTTATTTTCATTTGCTAATTCACTGTATTAACTAATAATTAGGTTTTTAGAGTATATAGTAATTTCCTAATTTTCAGGTCAATATCTGGTTTTAAAAAATGCTTTACAGATTTATTTCTTAATGTTCTTCTTAACAGGCATTTTTACAGATAAAATTGAGCCAACAAATGAAGATGCCAACATTGTCAGGAATGAAACAGACACTGTTACTCTGAAATGTTCATATGAGTCAAGCAGTGATAACATTTATCTTTACTGGTACAAACAATATCCTAACAGCGCACCACAGTTTTTACTGTATAAAGGCGCAAGATCATATAGTGGTGCAAGCACTCCTACTGACACTCGATTAGAGACAAAAACAAGCAGAGACTCTACTGAACTTACTATCAGAGGTCTAAAGCTCTCAGATTCTGCACTCTATCATTGTGCTCTAAGAGTAGCAGCACAGTGGTACAGAGTCAGTGAAAGGCTTTACAAAAACGTATAAAACAGAATAAATGAAGATTCTAAAACCACATCAAAGATCCTCCCTTTACCAACCTGTTATCAGTTAACCACACACACAAACAATACTTGTGGTAATTCTGTGGTATAAATGAATAAATAAAAAAGTAAGCAAGCAAGCAAAATAATAAATAAAAATAAAATGTGTTTAAAAGTGACACAATATGATAGTAAAGTCACAAATCTACATTGTTATGAAAAAAGTATAAAAGTATAAAAAAGTATTTTATCGACACTAACAGATCCATTTTGTTGCAGGTGCATATGACATGAAATTGTTTATTGACCTTTTCTTGCCAGTTTTGTCAATAATTGACTAAATAAATAAATAAATAAATAAATAAATAAATAAATAAATTAACAAACACATTTATTTGTTCCACCTTATGTCTATTATGCATGTATGTACATATGTAGGTTACTTTGTTGGATGTGAGCTAGAGCAATGACCTTTTACAAACCCCTCAGAACAGATGTGAGTTTGATTGTAGAACACTGAGTTTGATTGTACAGATACACTTGTACAGACAGAGCATAAGATAAAATGGATAAATAAATAAACTCCAATAGAGAGTAGAAAGTTCAGTAGAAAGTTCATTGTCACTTTAACTGCATGCACATTTGATTAATGGTCAATGTTTCTTTTACTGTATATATACTAAAACATGACTGTGAGATTACGGAGGTCTCTGACGTTTGAGTTGTGAACTGTGACATTCGGGATAGATATAACAAAGATATCTTGCACATCAATGCAACATCTTATAGCAGAAAAGCATGTTTTGGAAGGTAATGATGTCATTCTGCCCTGCAATTTGACTACTACTACAGGTGATACTATACAGTGGAATCACCAATATCCCAAATCCAGACCACAGTTTCGTGTCTCCATCTTTGTATCTGATACTGGAAAGCAGTCTGTCAAAGCTGATAAAAAGCCTGAGGATCTGAAGATTTCCTCTGCTGCAGTATCAGACTCTGCAGTGTACTACTGTGCCCTGAGGCCCACAGTAACAGGAAACTTAGTAACACTGAACAAAAACCTCTTGCCAGGCAAAGAACGTGCTTACACACTGCTTTAAACTTAAACACTACATTTCTGTATCAAGAGAAATAATAATGCAGTGGAACACAGAGTAACATTTTAATGTGCCATCAATACATGTACAATAACATGGCTACATGTCTTAAAAAAAAAAAAATACAAGAACTTGATTAAAAATTAATTTTTAAAATGACATTTATAATTAAATAAAAAAATTAATCACTTTATTTTATTTTGAACAGGTGCTTTGTTATTGTCTGATGTATAAAGGAGTGTACAAATAAACATAATATTCATCTCTTCTGATGTGTAATATACACACTTTTAACTCTTACACACATTGACATCAACATTAACAACAACGTGAGATTTGTTGTTGGAGCTGTTGCTAGGATTGAGCTGCATCTGACAATTGTTCAGACAATACAATGTTCCAATACTGAGGTTGTGATTTTTTATTTATTTATTTATTTATTTATTTATTTATTTAGTCATTTGATAGTTTTCAAATAAATAATGTACTTGGATGCATATTCTTTTTTTCATTTTATTTTGTTATTCAGTGTTAAAGCTCTTTTTTTATGCCAATGTATGCCAGGCAACAATGTTCAAATACTCCATATTGTATGTGTGGATTATATTCTGTGTCAATAATATCTTACTTTGGATAAAATCAGATCAAAGAAATGCATTTATTTTAAACAATATGTATTTACATGTGTATCATTACATAACTGAATTCCACAATGGGTTCATTCATTAATCTTCAGTAAAGACTTTATCCTGATCAGGGTCACGGTGGCTCCAGAACCTATCATGGACACACTAGGCACAAGGAGGAAACACACCATATCACAGGAGTGGAAAAAGTACTGAGAATCAAGCACATGGACACTAATACACATCATGAAGCCTTGCACATTGTTACTGTTTGTGTAAGCATTTTTATGTTGGCTACTGAAAAGAAACCAATTTGCATTTAGTTAATATTGACTATTTGCATTAAATGAACTCAGAGTTCCTGCCACTTAATATTGGCTTCCTTTCATTCCTTTCTGTTCTTTGGGCATGTCCTCAAGAACACTGCTTGTTGATGTCTTGTTTCCAACAGAATGGAGTTAGTAAAATTATTGCAATAATAGTTAACTGAAAAGTTTAGCACAAGCCCATAGAACAGGAAGACATACGTTTATAGGGTACAGTGAAATGGCATCAGTGCACAACAACCCAATCAAAGGCTCTATGGTTTATTGGTCTAGGGGTATGAGTCTTGCTTTGGGTGTAAGAAATCATGGGATCAAATTCTGGAGGAGCCCATTCTGTCATGTTAACTTGTTGCTCTGCAAGACTGCTTTTTCTCATCATGACATATTTTGCCTAATTCCAAGAGCTGCTAGGTTCTTGAGGGTTCCAAAGAGGTTCTAAACCCACAGGGGCCCTCTTTTTATTGTTAACTTGACTTTGTTTAACCGTGTTTCTATTGCTTGGACGCCAGCCCATACAAACAGGAAGGCTGTACTGTTTTAGAGTATAGTGAACATCAGTCAGCTCAGAGCAAGTCCAACAAGGACAACCTGCCTCGTTGGTCTAGGGGTATGATTCTCGCTTTGGGTGCGAGAGGTCCCGGACAAGCCCTGGTTTTACATAGAATACACTGTGTGGAACAAAACTAATGAAAACTTGGAGTTCATCAAGAGGTCCAAGGAGATTCAAATTCCACGGTGTATTCCACCAAATAACCTCTGAAAATTAGAGCTAACCTTGAGCCTACCTCAGGAATGCTGGGAGTAGGGTGGGTCCTTGGATTGAAGCCTAATTACTTCAGTTACAGCCTGGGAATTATGTTAGGACACCATGCTAAAACACACATTCACACCTGGGGGCAATCTAGATAAATCAGGTATTGTCATGTCTTGTGGCCATGGAGAGAACATTCAAAACTACACATAGCGAGTAATCTGTGGCTCAGAATCAAAGCAGGGATGCTGAAGCTATGTCAAGGCACTATTTAGCTACTTGACTAATTAGTTGCCTTGGTTCACTAGTGTGTGTACTATTTTATGCAAATTTTAACAAAAAATAGATGATTCAGCCGACTGCCTGCTATCAGGTTGCAGACGTAACATAGTGACTTCATGAGACTTCATGTCACAGCTACACAGCACAGCAGGACATTCACCAAGTTGAACAAAAGAGACATGCTGTTACTTGGACCAAAATCTGCAGTGAATTATCATATTGCATGCCTCTAAAATGTACACATAATAAGAAATACCAGCACAAACATATGCCAAAAATGATTCACTGTAAAAAAAATTAGAAAGGGTAGCAGGTAAGCAAAGATTCAGTAGTGATAGAGATTAAGGAGCACATTGATGCTAGTCTGTTCATCACAGAGGTTTAAGACTTTTGTCAAATTTAGATGGTTTTCATACCTTCTGAAACAAATGGGAGTCATTTTGTCAAGTATTTGTTTACACCAGCATAGTGAAACATTTTATTTGGGGGTGTTCGGGAGGCTCATTCAGGGTAGATACTGAAGTCTGTCTTTAAACACAGACAGATAACTATAGCATTAACTACACTGTGTAGCATGTAGCATCAAAAATTTAGCTTTAACAGATTTAAACATGCAATAAAATATATTATGAACATTCACTGCTTGTTATTTAAACAATGGATTTAGCACATATAATGCCAGAACTGACATGACTATGACTAAGTAAAAGTGGGCGGGGCTAGATGTGGTAAGATAGAGTTTAGAAAGTTTCACAGAGATCCTGCCATTTATACCTACTGCAAGAGAGACACAACAGTCATGTTACTCTTCTTTATTTTCATAGTTGTTAAAAACATTGGTAAGTCATTTATATTATACACAAACTTTAGGTGAATGCTGGAGATTTGAGCTGATACCTAAACATAATTCTGTTTAAAGAAATTGACACCCTTAAGCAATGAAAGTAGAAATGTTTATGTTGTTGCAATGTTTTATAGCAGGTGCTGTTGACAGCAGCATTACACCAGACCAAACCATCATATCTTCAAGTGAAGGCAGCATCATCACACTGACCTGCACATATGATGACTCAGCTAGCAATCTCCACTGGTATCAACAAAAACCTCATTCAGAACCAGAGTTTCTTCTGCTGACTTCTAAATACACAGATAGTGTCACTAAAGCTGAACATGACCCACGACTATCCACCAAAGTTCGTAAAAAGGAGAAGAAAGTAGATCTGGAGATCTTTCCTGCTGCAGTATCAGACTCTGCACTGTACTACTGCGCCATGCAGCCCACAGTGACACAAAACTCCAACACACTGTACAAAAAGTCAAGCTTGATATTTTTCTCAGCAGGGGGAGCTGTTTACCTGTTTCATTCAAATACACTTTTCTTTCTTATTTCTCAGACTCTGATGTTTATTTGCTTTGAATTTCAACAATGATCCTCTTACATATGTTGCTAATGCTTATTGGTTGAACAATCAGAGAAGAAATCCTTTAATAATAAAAGTTAATCTTTAATCAAATATAATTATTTCTGCTAAGGTTCATGCTGTTATTCCCCTGATGTAATAACAAATTCAAGTGCAATATATATTTAAATAATTTAAGATGCTGATTTTTAATGTAACACTAGTGTACTGAAGACTTCACTCTTCATTATTTGGCAGCTTATAAAATAGCACTTGATCCAGCACTGATATTAGCCAGTCAGCTTTCTCAGGCAGCTGTGTGCTCCTTCTGTCTGTTAGTGTTGGTGTTGCATGTTATTTGTGATCAGTCAAGAGCTGACAGCACAAGCTAGCAAGCTCATTAAAACACAAGGCCTTGTTGAACAGAAAAGACTTCTCTGCTCTAAACCCTTTGAGCTGACAGAAAGATATTCAGCCAAAATGATCTAGCTAAATCACAAGTTCTGGTTGAAATGGAAATGGTTGCTCCACTCCAGTCTCTCACTGTGCTGCCACATGTTCACTCAGTCTCCACAGCACTAAGTACAGTTCTCATAAAAATATCCCAAAATGTTATATCATTCTAGGAATAATGATATTAAATGATAATTCATTGATGAGCAGTTATTTTGTTTATTGTGCTTGAGATTTGATGTGTTCAACATATGTTTCTTTGCAGGTTTACTTTGGTCTTGAGTCTTGAATAATAAGAATATACTCTAGTGTGATTACTCAGTGTGCTTTTGACATTGATTGAAATACTTCAGCACTTAATTGCTGTGGGTATTGGGAATATGTCTGTTACCCTTTGAGAAGCTGCATCTGCAGAACCTGTAAAAGAAAGCAAGTCTGTTTAGGAAACCTCTAAGTGAGATTGTTGTTTGGTCTCATATGTAAATGTTATGTATTAAGTTATTTCAGGATTTTTTGTTCTCTGTTACAGCTGTGAGAATCATTATTATTGCTATTATTATTTAATATCTCTTTTAAAAGGAGCACCCTCTGTACAGATTGCTCTTGACAAGCAAAACAAAGCAAAACAGACCATTATGATATAAAAGCAGAAGATTCTTCACATTTAGGAAAAGTTTGAATCTCTGATAAAAGGAGTGTGAACTTTCCTTCACATTGTGTGGTGACATTTGATGGCTTAGTTGGAAACTACAGATGCATGTGAAACAGAGATTTTGATGTTTTAGTGACCCAAAACATGAGCAGTGTAACTGTTGAAGGATTTAAAGCCAGCAGTCCTGATTAACATAGACCCAGTAGTCAAAACATACACAGCCATATCTAAGACTAAACACAGGAAAATAATCTTACAGAACTCTGGTTTTAAATGTTAATAAATAACAGCATCTGCTAAATAAATGAATGTTATAGTATTAATTCCACCCTTGTGTTCAAAGGAGCAGAGCCCTGGACCCGAGTCACCCAGAACACATACTAGTACTACAGTGGGATTGGAAGAGAAATGAATGGAGAAAGATGCAAAATGGGTTGAGATGAAATTACTGGTGTTTATTATTAGTGTGTACTTCTATGTTCAATAAAGAGGATCAGAATAAATGGTGAAAGTCATCCAGAGTCATCCAGTGTTGTTTGCGTGTGCAGCTGCATATGGCAAATTATATAAATAATGTGAAATGTATGTAAGGTGGTATCATTCCCACATGAATTCATAAAACTCACAGCATAGTTAAGGTCAGCTCTTTATTAGCTGGTGATTAGTACATGCCTTAACTCATCACTAATTCAGATTAAAGTAAGGATTAATTCAGATATTAGTTCATGATTATTCATGTACTGTTACTGTAAAGTGTTACTATTAAAAATAAAATGGGTTAAACATGACAACTACACACAATCACACAAAATTCTAAAATCATGACTTGATTGACAAAAATATTTTTCTGAAATATTATCAAGAATCATACTGTTAGAATGAAATCCTCTCTTTTTGTATCTTTCCTTTGGTAAGCTATGTCTCGTATTATGTGCTCACTGTGTGACTTAACTTTACAGTATGTAACCTTACTTATACATTTGTGAATACCCCTGGCAACTGTGTTATTATGATTAATTACCTTATCATTATCCTCTGAAGCATTTTCTGTAAAAAACTGTCATTATACTCATCATTTACTATAACTGTCCGAATACTTATGAATATGCCCTGTGTGCATGCCTCCCTTGTGAAATCTGTGCTTGTTCTGCAAGAATGATCCTCCCACATGTGTGTGTGTGTATCACAGTATAAATACTTCTGTCCTTCTCATAATAAACCGGAGCTATCTTGGTAAACTGAGACTCTAGTCTCTTTATTGGGATATCTCTCCAGGCCTGTCTTATGCAGATCTTCAGCTGCTGGGTGCCGGGGGCTACTGTTTGATAAATTCGACAACCTCTGAAAGAACTGATTTATCTATTTGTTCTAACAACTTTCTACTTTAAACATCTAACCAACTTTCATTTTCATGAACAGGATTTTTATCTATTTATTTATTTTGGAAAACACCTTAAAGACTGCTGATATTATAAAATATTTCTTCTTAAAAAGTAACCTTGAGAGTTGAGAGTAACTGCATTATAAATGATGTGCTACAGTGGTGTGATTTGGTGTAAACTGTAAATCCACATTTTTTGGTCCTCTTTTATCTAAAGATTTCAGACGTTTTGTACAGCTGTGCTCTGGATGCTTAAACGTAAATGTGCAAATCCCCAAATGTTACAGATTTTTCTACATTTTGGAAACAAACTTTCCAAGACTATAAATATCTAAAATTTGGTTGATGTTATTTGCCATTTTTCACATTTTAGTAAACCTTACAAAGTTTCTAAAGTTCTTTAAAAAGGATTTGTATATGAGTGAAAATGTCATTTTGTGTTGTGTTGCTTTTTAAAGGAAAATTATATAGACATACTGATGAATAAAAACATTCATGAGACGGTAATAAGAGCAAATGAAAACGTTTATTAAAGTAAACTATATAAACACTATACAACTATAATTTTATTTACAATAGTATTTGCAGCTGCTATTTATACTATTTAATATTTGCATTTATCTATACAGACAATGATGGAGAGATAGATTAATAAGGGATGCTCTATGAGGGATGATGGGTCCTGGGTTCACTGTACAGACCTGTAGGGAAGAAAAGAGTATACTTTAATATTAAGTTAAACAAAAATAAGAATAAAATTAATTTCTACTTACGTGTGGAGAGCTTGAGCAATGTATAGAAAAGAAGTAAGGGAAAAGAAATGGAACAGAGGAAGAAAAGAGGAATTGGGTAGAGGGAAGGACATTGCTCAGAGCTTCTCCAAAATGTCCATCATCTTCTGGACATGTTGTCAGAAGAGAGGCCTAAGTGTTGTGTGTAACGGCGCGCCGCCCGCGCCGGAAGAAGCCGGATCCATTCGCGGGACTGGCGATAGGGAAAGAGCAGAAGAGAAGTCCGGAAAAACAGGCAGAGAGTCGGCAACGGGAAAACAATAGTTCACAGCGTCAATCCAGAAAGAGTAATCCAAAGAAGTAATCCAGAAAACGAACACAGTCCAATAACCAATGCAAGCAGTGTAATAGACAATCCAATAGAATAAACGTAAGCCAGTCCAGGTCATAAACAGAAATCCAACAGAAGTATCACACAGATAGCGCTCAGTACGATCCATACGAAAACAATACCTCGCGAAGAGGGGGAAGTGTGCACCCGTATTTGAGGCCGCTGAAACCGGAAGCGGCTCAAAACACGGGCGACAGCTCCCTCTCGCGGTCGGATCTCGGGCGAGTCGCGACAGAGCCCCCCCCTCTAGGAACACCTCCGGGGGTTCTGCGCCGAGGCCGCCCCCTGGGCCGTGGGGCGGGTCTGGTCGGGTGGTCGCGGTGGAAGTCCTCAATCAGTGAGGGATCTAAGATGTCCGAGGCGTCCACCCACGACCGTTCCTCAGGTCCGTACCCCTCCCAGTCCACGAGGTACTGGAGGTGCGTCCGCCATCGTCTGGAGTCCAGGAGGGACCGCACCTGGTAAGCAGGTGACCCCTCGATGTCCAGGGGCGGCGGCGGATCCCCGCCGACCACAGATTCTCCAGCAGAAGCGTGAGCAGGCTTGAGAAGAGATGCGTGGAAGGTGGGGCAGATGCGATAAGACGCCGGGAGCCGGAGTCGATATGCCACCGGATTCACCTGACGGACGATCTCGAATGGGCCGATGAACTTGGGGCTGAGTTTCCGGCAGGGCAGCTTGAGGCGGAGGTTCCGGGTGGACAACCACACCATCTGCCCGACCTGGTAGGCGGGGTGCGGGCGACGATGTCGGTCGGCCTGGAGCCTCTGCCTCCTCACCGCCCTCTGAAGCCGCACATGGGCCCGTTCCCAGACCTCCTGACTGCGTTGGTACCACTCCTCCACCGCCGGGACGCTGGAGGGTTCCCCCGACCAAGGGAACAGTGGGGGCTGGTACCCCAGCACACACTGAAAAGGCGTTAGGCCTGTGGAAGAGTGCGTGAGGGAGTTCTGGGCGTACTCGGCCCAGGGCAGGAACTCACTCCATCTTTGCTGCTCCCTGCTGCAGTAACTCCTCAGGAAGCGGCCTATCTCCTGGTTGAGGCGCTCTGCCTGACCATTGGATTGGGGGTGGTGACTCGAGCTCAAGCTCACCCCAATGTCCAGCCACGCGCACAGCGCTCTCCACACCCGAGAGGTGAACTGCGGGCCTCGGTCTGACACAATGTCCTCTGGGAGCCCAAAGTTCCTAAAAACATGGGCGAACATGGCGTCCGCCGTTTGCATGGCAGTGGGCAACCCTTTGAGGGGAATTAGCTTGCACCCCTTAGAGAAGCGGTCCACCACTACCAAGATCGCCGTAGAGTCCCCCGAGTCTGGTAGGTCTGTGAGGAAATCCACGGAGAGGTGTGACCAGGGGCGCTGTGGAATCGGAAGGGGCTCCAGTAGTCCCTCGGGACGCTGACGACTAGTCCGTGCCTGGGCACAGGTGGCACATTGTCGGACGAAGTCATCTACATCAGAGCCCAAGGAGGGCCACCAGAACCGGCGGCTGACCAGCTGCGCGGACCGACGGGTACCCGGATGTCCTGAGCTGGGTGCCTCGTGCACCCACCGCATCACCTGAACCCGGAACTGCGACGGGACGAAGAGTCGGTGTGGGGGACAGTCAGCGGGAGGTGGTTCCTCGGCGTGGGCCCGCCGAATATCGCCCAGGAGGTCCCACCGGACCGGTGCCAGTAGAGCGGTGGCCGGTAGGATGGGCTCGGGTTGTCCGAGGATGCCAGCCCCCTCGGACTGCCGGGACAGAGCGTCCGCCTTGCCATTCTTGGACCCAGGGCGGTAGGATACGGTGAACTGGAAACGTGTGAAGAACAGGGCCCATCGGGCTTGTCTGGGGTTCAGGCGTTTGGCCCCACGCAGGTACTCCAGATTTCGATGATCTGTCAGGACCTGGAACGGGTGACGCGCTCCCTCCAGCCAGTGACGCCACTCATCCAGCGCTGCCTTGATGGCCAGCAGCTCCCGGTTGCCCACATCGTAGTTGACCTCCGCGGTCGTGAGCTTCCGGGAGTAGAATGCGCAGGGGTGTACCCTCCCGGGGTCGCCGTGTCGCTGGGAGAGCACCGCTCCAAGTCCACTGCTGGAGGCGTCCACCTCTACCACGAACGGCCTGTCGGGGTCAGGGTGGCATAGAATTGGGGCCGTGGTGAAGCAGTCCTTTAGGCGTTGGAAGGCCGCCCGAGCCTGGTCCGTCCAGCTCAGTTTTTTGGGTTTCCCCCTTAGGAGGGACGTCAGTGGAGCTGCCACCGAACTGTAGCTCCGGATGAACCTCCGGTAGAAGTTTGCAAAACCCAAGAACCGTTGTAGTTCCTTAATAGTGGTTGGAGCAGGCCACTCCGACACGGCCCGGACCTTGTTCGTGTCCATCTCCACTCCCCGAGGGGAGATTACATACCCCAAGAAGGACACCGTGGTCCGGGAGAACTCGCACTTCTCCAGTTTCACGAATAGACGAAATCGCTGCAGCCTGGCGAGCACTTCCCGGACTTGGCGCACGTGCTCCTCCATGGAGGTGGAATACACCAGAATGTCATCGATGTAGGCAATAACGCCCCTCCCCAGGAGGTCCCGGAACACCCCGTTAATGAGTGCCTGGAAGACCGCCGGGGCGTTGGTGAGGCCAAAGGGCATCACGCAGTACTCATAGTGCCCGTGTGTCGTGTGGAACGCCGTCTTCCACTCGTCGCCCTCTCGGATACGAACCAGATTGTAGGCGCTCCGGAGGTCGAGTTTGGTGAACACCCGGGCCCCCCGCAGCTGCTCTAGTGCTGTAGGTACTAGCGGTAGGGGGTAAGGGTACCTGACGGTGATGGTGTTCAGGCCCCGGTAGTCGATACACGGGCGGAGCCCCCCATCCTTCTTTTCCACGAAGAAGAACCCCGCGGCGGCCGGTGACGTAGATGGTCGGATGTGGCCCGCTGCCAAGGCCCCCTCGATATAGTCCTCCATCGCTTCGGACTCAGGGAGCGACAGTGGGTAAATCCGGCCCTTGGGGAGAGAAGTGTTGGGCAGCAGATCGATGGCACAGTCCCACTCCTGATGCTCCAGCAAGCGCGACGCCCTCTCCTCACTAAACACTTTTTCAAAATCTGCATACACCTGAGGAAGGCGTACGTGCGCGCCGGTGTTTACCTTCTCGACGCTGCACGTCCCACAGGACCTGGACACTGGGTTCCTCAGGCAGTCTCTCAGGCAGGCAGGTGACCAGCGCGTCAGTTCTCCCGTGCGCCAAGAGATCTGGGGGTCGTGGCGCCTTAGCCAAGGTAATCCCAGAATCACAGGGTTCGCCGGGGAGGTGGTCACGTAGAAAGTCAGCCTCTCATGATGGAAGAGGCCCGCCTGGAAGCCCAGCGGCTCTGTCTGGCGTCGGAGGTAGCCCTCGCCAATTGGCTGACTGTCAATGGCCGTGATCCTTAACGATGGTACACAGGGAGAGGTGAAGATGCCCAGTTCCTCCACCAATGCCCCGTCAATGAGGTTCACGGCTGCCCCGGAGTCAATTAACGCTGGAACATGGACACAACGGTCAGAGAACAGCAGAGACACAGGAATGGTGAGACTCATTAATAGAGAGCGGTCACCCACCTGGGAATCAGCGGCCCTCTCCGGACAACGGGGACTTAGATGGCCAGTGGACCCGCAGTTGTAGCACCGCCTCGGGGGTCCACGGGGTCGACGTTCCTCCTCCGCCAACCTAGATCTCCCCAGCTGCATGGGTTCTGGGTCCCTCTCACCCCGACCCGGGTAGTCCGTTCTGATGCGGGGGCGGGCGGAGGCCATGTCGGAGGCCCCGGTCCGGCGTTGGCGCCGCAGGTTGTCCAGGCGAATCGCCGTGGCCACAAACTGGGAAAGGGACGTGGCCTCCACGTGGCATGCGAGTTCCGTCTGAAGGGCGGGGTTCAAGCCGGCGCGGAACACAGCCCAGAGTGCCGCGTCGTTCCACTCAGACTGCGCCGCTAGGGTACGGAACCGGATAGCATAATCGGCGGCGGACTCTGAACCCTGACGGATCTCCATCAGCTGGACTGAGATGTCCTTCCCACCAGCGGGATGTTCAAATACCTCACGGATCCCCTCCTCAAAGTGGGAGTAGGAAGCCCGTATAAGAGGGTCGGCGTCCCACACTGCCGAAGCCCATTCGAGGGCTCTCCCCGTAAGCAGAGATAGTAAAAACGCGCATTTAGTACCGTCCTCGCGGTACACCCCCGGCTGGTGTGAAAAAAACACTTCACATTGCCGGAGAAACCCGCGACAGCAATCGGCAGAGCCATCGAATTTCTCCGGAAGCGCTAAACGGGGTGACTCACCGCGAGTAATGGGCGTTTCCCGCGGCGCGGCAGCGGTCGCGTTGCTCAGCTGTACCGTAAGCGCTTCTAGCTGAGCCTGAAAAGCGCGGATGAGCGAATCCTGCCGCACGATGATCTCGCGCAGCTCCGCTGGATCCGTGGGTGGCGAGGTATTCTGTAACGGCGCGCCGCCCGCGCCGGAAGAAGCCGGATCCATTCGCGGGACTGGCGATAGGGAAAGAGCAGAAGAGAAGTCAGGAAAAACAGGCAGAGAGTCGGCAACGGGAAAACAATAGTTCACAGCGTCAATCCAGAAAGAGTAATCCAAAGAAGTAATCCAGAAAACGAACACAGTCCAATAACCAATGCAAGCAGTGTAATAGACAATCCAATAGAATAAACGTAAGCCAGTCCAGGTCATAAACAGAAATCCAACAGAAGTATCACACAGATAGCGCTCAGTACGATCCATACGAAAACAATACCTCGCGAAGAGGGGGAAGTGTGCACCCGTATTTGAGGCCGCTGAAACCGGAAGCGGCTCAAAACACGGGCGACAGCTCCCTCTCGCGGTCGGATCTCGGGCGAGTCGCGACATTGTGGCTAAGGCTGCTGGGTCGTAGTAGAACTCCGGGGGCTGAGTAAACAGCACTTCAGCAAGATCTGTGATCTGATCCTAGAGACAAAATTACATCATCACTATCACAATCCAACATAGTGTCACTGAGTTCAGGATACAATGCTGAGAACTTGTGTATCGCAGCATCAGAAGATATCAGACACTCACAATAAGCACTGTGAAGTAGATCTTTGCTGCAGGCTCCCACACGTCTACATTCCACATGCTGATGAGCGCAAACAGACTCTCCAAGAGTCCTCCCTCAAACTTCAGGAAAGAAAGACGACAAGCTCCATTAATATCATGTCATATCAGGGTTAAGAATATGGAAAACAAAATGAGATAAAATAAACCATGTTCTGAAACTACATTCAAGCATCGCTTTTAAATCTCCTGATAAGACTCTTACTGTGTCAGGTATTGAGCCGTTTGTGATGTAACCGAATAGAAGCAGCTCGTAAAAGACGTGCACGAAGTTGTAGTGGTAGACCTGCACAGAAGAGAAAAGTTACAAAAAGAAATTGGCTCTGCATAACGGAGTCCTGTTTTCTATCACATCAAAATATTTTACTTTTAAACATTAGTCATGTTACACAAGCATTTATAAGCTTACATAGGCCTCGGAGAGCTCTGCTGCAATGGAGTCCTGATAAGAAGGAGTCTTCAGGAACCAAATCAGATCCTCGTAGGCCAGCTTTACACGAACTACATCCTGTTAAAACAAACGAGAAAAATCTCTGTAACTCACTTTGGCTATAGTTTTCAACGTGGCTACTCATTTTAAACCCTAAAAACAAACAGTATGTAAGCCTAAGCATGTCCAGTATTTGATTAAAGATACAAAGATAACGTTCGACATGAGCCAAATTTCCAACTACTGCATATCCCAGAGCCCTCTTCATTATGTACATTTTATTTTAATATTTATCCTAAGAATGTCCTTATTTTTAGCAGGCTGTGATTGTTATAAAGCAAAAAATTAGCTACTGATACTTCTTATTTTAATTATTATTCCTTAATTACTCATTACCATATTTTTTTAACAACTACATTATTTTCAAGCGCAGTAACAAAGTCTTTTGCACAAGGAAACAGTCTATCATCATTCTGAAGTCACCTGGTTGTTAACTGCTGCCAGGTGCATCACAATCTTCTTTCCCATAACAAACAAGAAGTTCTGATTGTCAATGCAGGCAAGATGAGTCTGAATATAAGACAGCACACAATATAAATTAGAGCAGAGTGGACTTCCCCTGCACAAAAACAGCAGATAAACAAAGGTTTTACTCACAGCGAACGCCTCACGGAGCGCATGCAG
>JAUCMX010000005.1:4454881-4483810 GCA_033459395.1 Hemibagrus guttatus | reverse complement strand
TTTACACGAACTGCATCCTGTTAAAACAAACGAAAAAAATCTCTGTAACTCACTTTGGCTATAGTTTTCAACGTGACTACTCATTTTAAACCCTAAAAACAAACAGTATGTAAGCCTAAGCATGTCCAGTACTTGACTAAAGATACAAAGATGACGTTCGACATGAGCCAAATTTCCAACTTCTGCATATCCCAGAGCCCTCTTCATTATGTACATTTTATTTTAATATTTATCCCAAGAATGTCCTTATTTTTAGCAGGCTGTGATTGTTATAAAGCAAAAAATTAGCTACTGATACTTCTTATTTTAATTATTATTCCTTAATTACTCATTACCATATTTTTTTAACAACTACATTATTTTCAAGCACAGTAACAAAGTCTTTTGCACAAGGAAACAGTCTATCATCATTCTGAAGTCACCTGGTTGTTAACTGCTGCCAGGTGCATCACAATCTTCTTTCCCATAACGAACAAGAAGTTCTGATTGTCGATGCAGGCAAGATGAGTCTGAATATAAGACAGCACACAATATAAATTAGAGCAGAGTGGACTTCCCCTGCACAAAAACAGCAGATAAACAAAGGTTTTACTCACAGCGAACGCCTCTCGGAGAGCATGCAGCTTCAGGCCGATATCAGTTACCCCTCTGTCTGTAAGACAGCCACTAAGAAACAAAAGATTTACATGCTTAGTGTATTAAACATACATTACACCTTCATACCATTAAACTGCGAAGAGACTCGTACCTAATAAAGGGCACCTCCACCTCCTCTTGGCTAAGGCTCTCGTCACTCTCCTGCAAGACACATCAGCAATAAATCATTAAAACTCACACAGTAAATGTTACAGCCTCCCACTCAGGGGAATAGCAGCATATGTAGATACACATCAGGTCTGAAACACAGAATTACCTCAGAATCACTGTGGGGAGAGTGAACCTGCTCCTGCTCCCAGGTGGAGATGTTCACCCGACCAATTAGTTATCAGTTTTTATCCTTACAATAAAAACAACCCTGTGAAATCCAGTGATCAGCTTTAGTAAATAAATGAAAGGTTTGGTTACCAGAAGGATAGGTGAAGATTCCTGGTGATGTTTGTTTGGCAGCAGCTGAGGGTTTGGCTCAACGACCTTAAAACACACAAACACAATTAGTAACTGCAATTAACACAATCTTGTGATGACACAATGAATAACCCCTTACCTGAATGCCAGGGAAACTGTCCTCATAGTTGTTCTGGAAAGGGAAACCCTGCAAATGACAATTAGATGAAACTCAAAATCTACAACTGCATTTCATTTAAGTTCTCTTTAATAATCATTAAAGTCAAATCATGAAAGTAGTAAATTCTGTGATTACCTCGAGAGTCAAGCGGTGTGTCTCTGCGGTTTCAAGCCAGCAGAGCCGACTCTCTGGTCCCCTTACCATCCTGAGGATGTCTCTCCTAATGTCCACTGGCTAGAAATAAAGAAACAAAACTAAACATTACAACTTGTAAAGAAGTATGTGTGTGTATTTGTATCTCAGCTACAGCACTGTAGAGTACCTCCGACTGGGAGAGGGAGGAATCTGCAGTGTTGTACTCAACATTACAGCAGGTGCTGTTCAGCTCACCAGCACTGAGGGGCTGTGAAAAGTAGAGCATGAAGATCATAAGTGCTTTTTATCATAGCAGTTTCACACTAACACATTCTGTCACTTGTAAAATCGAGCGATCAGATTTAGTAAATAATGACAGGTTTGGTTACCAGAACAACAGCTGAAGATGTAGGGTGAGTTTCGGTGGGCAGCAGCGGCAGGATTGGCTCAACAACCTTAACACACACGTGCACACACACACACTTAGAGAAAAGCAGCCTACAGGTTTCAAATGTAGTTAAAATATTTTACTGACACATACCTGGAGGACTGAGGGAGTATCTGATGATTCTCCCAGCAAATCCACAAGCTCTGCAATAAATTAGTTTTATGTAAGTTTAATTACAACTATTATTTCCTGTTAAATGTAAAACATTAAAATGGCCAAGTTTATTAGGTAGTAGAGAAAGAGAGAGAGAGAGAGAGAGAGAGAGAGAGAGAGAGAGAGAGAGAGAGAGAGAGAGACCCAGTAAAAAACAGACTAATTGTAGCATTAGTAGCTTGTTTAACACACATCTGTAACTAAGTCCTTTAGTCCTGACTAATCACTAGTCTAATCATGCTTTAGTGTAAAACCAGTACTCAGGGTTGTGAAAAGTCACCTTTTAAATGGTTAAATATTATATTGTGGAAATAAACTAAATTCTCGTTACCCAAGCTCATCAACTCGGTTCAGGATTTTAGTGTGTAATTAAACCAGCAGCCATGTTCGCTAGCATGTTAACTATTATTAGGAGAAATATCATATTCACATTAATATAACCAATAAATTGTTAGAAATATACAAGTTCTCTCGGTAGATATGATTAGTCCAACTATTACACTGTCATTGAAATCGGCAAAAATCGGCTAAAGTCCGTTAGCGCGCTAGCTGCTGAATCACAAAGCTAAGCGCGATTTATTTTTATTAAAACCAGTAGCCAGGGTTGTTAAAAATGGCCTTCTAATGGGGTAAATATTTCATTGTGGAAATAAAATAAATTCTTAAACCAGGCTTAATGATTTTATTGTGTAGTTTAAGCCAAGGAACTCCGCCGTGGCCGGTCCCAAGCCCGGGTGAGAAAGGAGGAGGGTTAGGCGTGGGGCTAGCAACCCAACCCTGTAAAAACACTTCCGCTACGGAAAGGAAAACAAGGGAAACAACTTCACCTGGCAAAGGGAGTGATGCAGTCCAGGCAACTGGGCTTATGAAGGACGGGGACCAAAGCCGAGAGGACGTCTCCAGCCCGACAGCGGATCTCCTAACGCCGAAACGCCACATGCGAGTGGGATGCTGGAATGTACGAACATTGTACCAGACGGGAAAGTTAGTGCAGACAGTGAACGAGATGAACCGATACAACCTGGATCTACTCGCAATCACGGAGGCCAGATGGACCCAGACAGGAAAACAGAAACTGAACACAGGAGAATTGATCATCTGGTCAGGAAGAAAGGATGACAACCACGATGAAGGAGTAGCTCTTATCATCAACAAGAAACAGGCCAACGCGCTGCTGCAGTGGAAACCCATCAGTGAACGGCTCCTGTATGTGAGGATGAACTCAAGGTACATCAAGCTGTCGATCCTGGTAGCCTACGCCCCGATCAATGCGGCGGCAGAGGAGGACAAGGACCAGTTCTACAGCACAGTGCAGGCGGCACTCGAGGACATCCCAGGGCACGACGTGCTTCTCCTGATGGGAGATTTTAATGCAAGAGTTGGCAGCAATAACTTGGACAGAGAGAGAATCATGGGACGTCATGGAGAGGGAGAATGCACGGAAAACGGCGAAAGACTCATCGACCTATGCGAAGAAAACAACCTCGTCATCGGCGGAACACTCTTCCAACACAAGACCATCCATAAGCTAACGTGGACATCACCGGACGGAAAAACTCGGAGCCAAATCGACCACATCATCATCAACGGAAAGTGGAGGCGCTCCCTACAAGATGTACGCGTGATGCGACACGCCGACGCTGGCAGTGACCACAATCTGGTAGTGGCGAAGCTGACCCTGAAGTTGAGGAAGGCAAAGATCGGAGACAAGAGGAGCCAGCGTTTCGACGTTGCCAAGCTGAAAGAACCGACAGCAAAGAAGGAATTCAGCATTTCCCTGAAGAACCGATTTGCAATCCTCCAGGATGACGCAGCGCTGACCATAGACAGCTTCAACAAAGCCTTGAAGGAAGCCGCCGAAGAGACCATTGGATACAGAAAGAACGTTAAAACAGAATGGATTTCCAACGACACCTGGAAAACCATAGAAGAAAGAAGACAGATCAAGAAGAAGCTACTGGACTCCAAATCACCAAGGCTAAAAGAGCGAATAACGAGTTGGTACAGGGAGAAAGACAGAGAAGTCAAGACATCGACAAGAAGGGACAAGCGCAGGCACATCGAACAACTTGCTGAGGATGCTGAGAGGGCTGCAGAACAGAAAGACATGAAAACCGTCTACATGACCACCAAGAAACTGAGAGGAGACCGCGGACAGAATCAAGACATCCCTGTAAGAGCAAAGGACGGAACTCCCATCACAGAAGAATATGCAAAACTAGAAAGGTGGAAAGAACATTTCCGTCAAATCCTGAACCGGCCAGATCCACCAGCGCTTGCTGACATACCTGAGGCAGATGAGGACCTGGACATTGACATGGGAGACATTAGAGTGGAGGAAGTCAAGGCAGCCATCCACAAGATGAAGAACGGTAAGGCCCCTGGAGAGGATGGCGTGTGCCCCGAAATGCTCAAGGCGGAGGAAGAGGAAACGCCACTGGTTCTTCAGTGCGTCTTGCAAGACATCTGGGAAAAGGAGAGATGCCCAGACATTTGGAGAATTGGCACCATCATCAAGTTGCCTAAGAAAGGAGATCTAGGGGACTGCAACAACTGGAGGGGCATCACTCTACTTTCTCTCACGAGCAAAGTCTTCTGCCGCATTATATTACAGCGCATCATAGCAGCGGTGGACATCAAACTGCGTCAAGAACAAGCTGGCTTCAGGAAAGGAAAGTCATGCATCGACCACATCTTCACGCTTCGGCAGATCTTGGAACAGTCCCACGAATGGAACAGCCCACTCTACCTGGTCTTCGTCGACTTCGAGAAGGCGTTTGACAGCCTACACCGTGACTCACTCTGGAAGATACTTCGACACTACGGCATTCCAAAGAAGCTGGTAACCATCATCCAGGACCTGTACAAGAACTTTGAGTGTCGTGTCATCCATAACAATGAACTTACCGAACCGTTCAATGTGCACACCGGAGTGAAGCAGGGATGCATCCTGTCGCCGATCCTGTTTTCTCTGGCCATTGATTGGCTGATGCGAAGCGTCACCGAAGGACAGCGACGAGGAATACAGTGGACCTTGACGACAGCTCTGGAGGACCTGGACTATGCTGACGACCTTGGACTGTTGGCCCACAGACACCAGGACATCCAACAGAAGACCGAGAAACTCAGTGAGATTGCCAGCACCATCGGGCTTAAGGTCAACAACAAGAAGACCCAGGTCCTGAGGAAAAACGTCACCTCCAACACCCCTATCGCCATAGATGGCACTCCATTGGAAGACGTGCAAGAATTTGTCTATCTGGGCAGCAAAGTGACAACCGATGGCGATTGCAACAAAGACATCAACACCAGAGTCAGCAAGGCAAATCAAGCTTTCGCCATGCTCAAGCCCATATGGAGAAACACCAGCCTCAGCATTCACACCAAAATCAAGATCTTCAGAAGCAACGTCATCAGTGTGCTCCTGTACGGATCAGAATGTTGGAAGACAACAACTGCCATTGAACAGAAGCTAGAAGTATTCCAAAATAAATGCTTGAGACGCATCCTGAAGTTTTCCTGGCCTAACACCATTTCAAACGAGGAGCTGCGCAGAAGAACAGGTGCGAACTCAATACAAGAAACAATCCAGAAACGCCGATGGAGATGGCTGGGACATGTTTGCCGCATGCCACCTGATTCGCTGCCAAGGATAGCCCTACGATGGACCCCACAAGGGAAGAGGAACCGCGGGCGGCCAAAGGAGACCTGGCGCAGGACTGTGGAGAAAGACCTGAAGAGCAGGGGACTGACCCTCGAAACAGCCCCCAGGACAGCAGCAGACTGAGCCAAGTGGAGTTCCCTTGCCATCGCCTCAAGCACCAGACGGCGCAGAGAGGATTGATTGATTGATTTAAGCCAGTAGCCAAGTTCGCTAGCACGGTAACTAGCATTAGGCTGCTTCGCACAAACATGAGGTCGCTTGTGTGATACATAACATTAAAACTGTAACACTGTAACTTTAACATGATTTATTGTAGAAACAGTGTGACATTAAAGGATAAAGATCCTCCTACCGTGAGGAGGCTGTGTGTGTTCAGGAGGAGCTCTTTCTCCCCACAGGCTGCGGTAAACGCAGTAACCCGCACCGGCTGTGAAAGCGACCAGACCCGCAGCACAGGCGATCTCTCCCAGAGTCCAGCTCTTCAGTTCCTGCAGAAATCCGCGGAAAGCCATCACTGTCTGAAGTTCCTCGTCGGTTGTCGCTGTTTGTAGAGATGAGTTGTTGTAGAGATGAGTTGTTGTAGAGATGAGATGTTGTAGAGATGAGTTGTTGTAGAGATGAGATGTTGTAGAGATGAGTTGTTGTAGAGATGAGATGTTGTAGAGATGAGTTGTTGTAGAGATGAGATGTTGTAGAGATGAGATGTTGTAGAGATGAGTTGTTGTAGAGATGAGATGTTGTAGAGATGAGTTGTTGTAGAGAAGAATTGTTGTAGAGATGAGATGTTGTAGAGATGAGGTGTTGTAAAGATGAGATGTTGTAGAGATGAGTTGTTGTAGAGATGAGTTGTTGTAGAGATGAGATGTTGTAGAGATGAGTTGTTGTAGAGATGAGATGTTGTAGAGATGAGTTGTTGTAGAGAAGAATTTTTGTAGAGATGAGATGTTGTAGAGATGAGGTGTTGTAAAGATGAGTTGTTGTAGAGATGAGTTGTTGTAGAGATGAGATGTTGTAGAGATGAGATGTTGTAGAGATGAGTTGTTGTAGAGATGAGATGTTGTAGAGATGAGATGTTGTAGAGATGAGTTGTTGTAGAGATGAGATGTTGTAGAGATGAGTTGTTGTAGAGATGAGATGTTGTAGAGATGAGATGTTGTAGAGATGAGATGTTGTAGAGATGAGTTGTTGTAGAGATGAGATGTTGTAGAGATGAGTTGTTGTAGAGAAGAATTGTTGTAGAGATGAGATGTTGTAGAGATGAGGTGTTGTAAAGATGAGTTGTTGTAGAGATGAGTTGTTGTAGAGATGAGATGTTGTAGAGATGAGATGTTGTAGAGATGAGTTGTTGTAGAGATGAGATGTTGTAGAGATGAGTTGTTGTAGAGATGAGATGTTGTAGAGATGAGTTGTTGTAGAGAAAAATTGTTGTAGAGATGAGATGTTGTAGAGATGAGGTGTTGTAAAGATGAGTTGTTGTAGAGATGAGTTGTTGTAGAGATGAGATGTTGTAGAGATGAGATGTTGTAGAGATGAGTTGTTGTAGAGATGAGATGTTGTAGAGATGAGTTGATGTTGATCCGTATCCAAGTAGAAATCCAAACGCTGTGTATTAATTTAAAAGTATTGGATGGAATGCATTATCACCATGGAGACAGATTTAAACACATATAAACAATTCGGAGACGTGAACACGCACACGCAGGTGACGTCAGAGCTGCAGAGATTGCCGGGGCTCGGGACCCACGTGGGATTGTCTGAGACACGGATTGGAGTCTCTGAATAAACTTCATGTATTACATTTATAAATAAAAATTTAAAGCTACCAGAAATAATAATAATAATAATAATAATAATAATAATAATAATAATAATAATAATAATAATAATAATTAAGCCAACATCTTAACCACTGTATTACTTGCCAAAAAAAGAAATATATTACTTATCACGTTGCGCCCCATCTGTAATCACAGAAACAAACTTGAGTTTTAAAAATAAAAACTGTAGACGGTATGTGTTCAGGCTTTATAATTTCTGA
This sequence comes from Hemibagrus guttatus, assembly GCA_033459395.1. Lineage (NCBI taxonomy): Eukaryota > Metazoa > Chordata > Actinopteri > Siluriformes > Bagridae > Hemibagrus > Hemibagrus guttatus. The sequence continues at coordinate 4,476,147 of JAUCMX010000005.1, read as the reverse complement.
GCCATCTTCTTCTGTGCTCAGCAATTCCCTCCTTTTAACTCATAGTGACGGTGTTTCTGAGGATCATTTGCAAGTTTATATGTACTACATTTTGATAATATTAGCTATACCCACTTTCTAAATGGGTACAACAGAGCTATCATGTTATATGATTATATATCATTATATCATTATCATGATATCATTTTCCATATTTTTCTTGATTCAATCCCATTAATCGTCCCTAAATCACATGAAGAACGAGTAACAAAAGGCGTGTTATACTTTTGGGATTCTTGCACAGCAGCAACAACTCATACAACGTCAAGTTGACCCCGGGAAGTAGCGGATATGCCCACTACATCCTCTTAGAAATCTGTGATTACACCCTGTACCAGAAGTCCTGTTTAAACTGCAATTAAACTGTTAGAACGGGAAATTTTTTTAAAATATCTCTAGAAGTAACAGATCACCTCTACTTTCTACAAAGTAACAAAAGGGAATGACTTCAACACCCACAGATGAGTCAGGCGCTGCTGGGATTTGAACCCAGGATCTCCTGTTTACAAGACAGGAACTTTAACCAACTAAGCCACAGTGCCACAGGCCACTATTCCACCTGCACTAGCCCCTGTGTTGTGCCTCACCTGTATGGTAAATCGGCAAGATCTACTCCAGGAGCATGCAAAGTAAAAGTTGCAGGCAGAACGTCCGTTTGACCATTTATCGGATGCACGTTCTGTAATGTCAGATTCAGAGAAAGACAACCTACTCACCCTGAACAAATGCTGATCCTGCACAGGCATGCATGTCCCAAGTTCTTCTACTACCATTGATGGCTTGGATCCTGGACAAATGAGCAATCACAAACTGTATGAATCAGCAGACATTAGAGAACATACTCTCTTATCTCTGGGCAGAGCCTTGGCAACCTTATAAACAACAGATTTGTTTACAGGCACATCATGAGGTGGAGCAGGTAACCTACAAACCAAGCGACTCGGGTGGGACTCAAACCCCACAATCTTTGAATGGCCTCACTGAGGAGCCTAGAAGTCCAACGCGCTATCCATTGCGCCACAGAGCCTGTAGCGGCCATAGGGTGGCGTGGTGTGTCTTCTCAGCCTCATCCAAATTCCTGGACAACCTAGTGCTTGCATGCTCAATAGACAGCTGCTTTTCTGTTAACGGCAACTGAAATCATCATGCAGCACAGGCCAGACAGGACCTGAACGCAAAAAGAATTTTCTCTCGCCAATGCAATGCATAGGAGCAAAGAGCCCACAAGGACTGAATAGCCTCAGCTATGAGCCTAGAAGTCTAACAGCTATCAAGGTCACCACTGAGCCTACAGATGCTCTGTGGCATGGTGTTTCTTCTCAGGTTCATCCAAGTTCACGGACCGCATAGCATTTGCCTGTTCAAGGGACAGGTGCTTTGCAGTTGATAGCCAACGACGTGACCTGAACCCACAAGGACTTCTCTGAACTATGCAATACCATGGAGCCCAGAAGGATTGAATAGCCCAAACTACAAGCCTAGAAGACTAACAGCTATCAAGTTCACCACAGAGCCTACAGATGCATGGTGTTTCTTCCAGGTTCAGCCACATTCACTGACTGCATAGTGTTTGCCTGTGCGTTGGACAGCTGCTTTTCCATAAACAGCAAGCAGCATCACATGAATCCACAAGCTTTTCTCTCACCTATGCAATGCCTCAGAATTTTCTATGCAGTCTGGCTCTGAATCCATTTTGGGCTTGCTTGAGTGGTGTTTCATCTCAGAGTGTAAGAAAGGGTTGGATGGCACAGCTTCTACACCACCACACAAGGCAGGCACTGCGGGGATTTGAACCCAGGATCCCCTGTTTACTAGACAGGCGCTTTAACCAACTAAGCCACAGCACCACAGGTCAAGCACTCAGCAGCACTAGTGCTGATGGTCTTGGCTAAAACCAAGACTTGCGAGGGGAGCATGCAAAATACAAGGAGCAGGCAGAACATCTGTTTGACCATTTACTGGAAGCACATTCTTTGACGTCAGATTCGAAAAAGCTAGCCTAGTCATCCTGAAGAAATGCTGATCCTGCAAGGCATGCATGTCCGAATGCTTCCACTACCATTCATATGAGGCTAGCTTGGACCTGGACATATTGAGCAATCACAAACATGCGCTATATTCCCAAAAGGGTTTTTGGGGATGTCTCCCTTTTACGTGCACATGAACTTTAACGACATCCCATTCTTAAACCGTAGGGTTTAATATGGAGTTGGCCCACCCTTTGCACCTATAACAGCTTCAACTCCTCTGGGGAAAGGGTTTCTACAATGTACCCCAGACAGCATGGTAACATTGGTACAATGTTGAGTTTTGATCCAAACCATCATTTTGGTTGAGATTGACATCTCAATGTTTAAAGTGTGTAGGATCAGCATTGAAATTGTGATGAAAGTCGACAGCACACATGGGTGGGACAGTGACATTGAACTAACAGTCATTTGTAGTTGATGATCAGAAGATCATGCAGGTGTGTATCTGTGCAGAACACTAGTGAGTGTTTCCCCATCAGTGGGGCGTGTCAGTTCATAATGGGCATTTTTAACCACTTTACCCGATTTGCTCTAATCCACTGGGGGCTTGGTTTTAAAGGGGGGGCCTTCATGGTTTTAGTAAGTCTGTTGAAAAATGGTTGAAAAACATCTATTGTAGTTTGAAATTGGCCACTGATTGGTAAACGCCCATTTTGGTTTTGCAGGTGCACTTCTCAGTTTTTTAATTGATGCTTCTTCATTAGAGAGAAAACACAGGTGCATCCTATACAGAAGTCTCGTGTGTTTGACATGCATGACCTCTCTGAGTTTTAAACAATGGTGCATATATCTTATTTCTGTTTTTTTTTTGCATGCTTGTTATTTGCATTTGATTTATTGTTAATGAATCTAATAAGATATATTAATTAAAATTCTTAAAGTGTTGAAATAAACCGCTCAGGTAGCAAGGTGACATTGATACAATGTGGTGTTTTCATCCAAACCATCATTTTAACTGAGATTGAAATCTCAAAGTTTGATTTATGTTGAATCAACATTGAAATTTTGATGAAAACCAAGAGCCAAAATATGGGTGATGATGTGGGTGATTAAAAAGTGCATCACGAGTTTGTCTTTAGCCTTGATTAATAAAATTCCAACAATATTTAGCTGATCTGTAGAAGCCCCTGAGCATGAATATTAAACTTTACATAGCCTATGTTTCTGTTACTCTTTGCATTTACTCCCAAAGGGCCCTTTAGTAGGAGGAGTTAAGGCTGATGAGGTTGGATAATTAGAGAAATGAGAAGCACACCCTTAATGATGGTGACATTGATCATACATTGAGTTGCAGTCCACAGCATAACTGCTTGACATAAGATTTGGTTTTATCTTCTATCTCCTGCTTGCAGCTTTATCAGGTAAACATTCATATTCCTCAAAGAGTATCAAATTTGCTGTATGTAACTGTTCATGGTAAAACTCAAAATCAAAGACATTTTCATGTGATCTTTAAAGAGATTAATTGGTTTGCATTAGTTAAATCTGCAGCTTTAATGAAATTGCTTTAATTGAAAATAATTAAGCTGTTCTTTTAAGCTAAACACAGAACACTTGTCACTTGCTACAATATGTAGTTTCTTGGTAAATTAGTTGTCATAATTTACAAACTGTCAACATACTGAAGTTCTGCATCTTATAGCACTTCCATTTTCAAAAGTTTATTGCACAAAATGTAAAAGATATTGAAGCACTAATAGATTTTAGATATAAAAAAAAACAATGATACTAAAATCCTGTTCTAAATAACTGTTTTCATAAATTGTAAAAAATAAATGTTATGTTTAAAGTGACTATGTATGTACAGGTATGTATGAGAATTTAATTGGCTTGCTTTTAAGTGAGATCATGCTTGTGTTTTCAGAGAACCCAAAAGAAAAGAGGCACAGTCTGACATACAATAAGCCAGATTTTAAAAACTTGAACTGTTGCACCACTTGTAGCAATAATGACTTCACGGTGGTCAAAGAGGCGTAAATTGAAATCAATGATTAAATTTCCCCAGAGTCAGAAATACTACAACAATTTAATGAAACCTGTGCACAAAATTCTGTGTCACAAGAAAAACCCTGTTGAAGCAGGAAAAAATTATGCCGAGTACCCTAAAGTTGTTATAGAGTCAGCTGGTTCAGATTGTAATGATTCAGTCACAGATGAGTTCCCTGGTGGGGTGTCTGATGAGGTTCTGTTGCAGCCAACCAATATGCATGATGTTAATAATGATACAGTCAACTCATCAGATTTTGACTCTGATACTGAATCAGAAGCTCCAATGAGTGAGTTTCTTTTAAGGAGTTTGTGATATTGGGCCTCTACCTTCTCAGTCTCACTTGCTGCACTCAGTGCCCTTTTAAGTATTCTGTGAATGTTTCATCCAGAATTGCCCACAGATGCCAGGACAGTTAATGAAAGGCAAGTGCAGAGAAGTTTTTCTACTTTCCTTATACAGTTATGCATGTTAAATTGTTTTGAACTGTAATGTTTTTATTCTCCACAAGATGTTGCTTTACAAAAGTTGATAGGAACTGTCACAGAACTTGTATAAGAAGTCAAGGAACTCCGGGAGGAATGTCAGGAATTCTTCAGGCAGTCCTTGCCTTCAAAGCAACCTTTGCTACCATTGCCTGTCTCAGTCCCTCTGCACAGTACTGAAGAGCTTGAGACTGCAGAGGAGATTTTACAATCCAGTGAAGCAAGGCAAATGAGGGTTAGTGCTTCTATGTAGACCATTTTGTTATTAATCCGTTTTTGGGACATTTGGCAATGTTTGGCAAACTCTCTGCTTTGTGTACACATTTTGTATGGCAGGTGAGACATAATTGGAGGAACCTCACTGGAAATGAGGGTCCGTCGCATGCTTTCCTGTGCACTGACCAATGAGCTGGCATCATCAATAAATTGGGCTGGGAAGATGGTTAAAGAGCAGTCAAGGCAAAAGAGGGCATTCAAGGATACTTTTTTGAATATGTGTATATTTGGTGAGTTATAACTATCAATTATTTGAATTGTCCTTCTGCCTTTTGTGTTCCCAGAAATCTACCTTACTCTATCCAATATTTCCCTCTTCCCGTGCCTCCATTAATGTATTCAATTGTATACATTTTATATCCTGTTGTTTTTCTGTTTTTGTTATCAGATGCTTTGACTTTGCAGATGGGTGTGGGAAAAGTTTCCCAATATGAATATATTCAGGCAGTCCAGAAATGGCTCCCATATGCACCATACCGTGTGGGAGGAACTGCACATCAAACAACTACAACTGTTCCTTTGGTGCCTCCAGAAACAAATTAATTTTGTCTATTTATTTTTTTATTTATTTTTTTGCTTCACTTTTGCATCTGTATGATTTTTTATTTATTTTTTTCTTCTTTTTTTTTATGACATAGTATGAAGTGCTTTCAGTTGATTGAATTAAAAGACAGCAAAAAAATAAATAAGAATGTGATTGAACCAGTGGGGAAATGTTTTTTCTTTTTTTTTTTTTCATTATAGTAGCTTGACCATTGATTCAATGGTATGAGCATGTTTTTTGTCTTCAATATTAATAGTTTCAACAAATTAGGGTGCTAAAGTGATGCTGAAAAAAACATCACTTTGTAATGTGTAATCAATAATAGTACCATTGAATTCTGAAAGAAATGTCAACATTGAGTGTGCAAAAATGATGTTGAAAAAATATAGCTTTGTAATGTTTATTTAATAATATAGTATATAATATATAGATTAATGGTAAATTTCAACATTATTTCAACAGTAACTGAGAGTGCAAAAGTGATGTGGAAAAAATATCACTTTGTAATGCTGAATCCATGCTATTACTGTTGATTTGTGGCTGAAATCTCAACATAATTTCAATATTAATTCAGGGTGCAAAAATGATGTGGGAAAAATATCACTATAATGTTGAATCAATGCTATTACCATTGATTTATGGTTGAAATCTCAACATTATTTCAACAGTGCCAAAGACGTGTTGAAAAAAAATCACTTTGTAATGTTTAATCAATATTATTACCATTGATTTGTGTTTAAAATATCAGTATTGCTTCAACATTAACTGAGGGGGCTAAAGCAACATCACTTTGTAACGTTCATTCAATGTAATTGGCGTTGACGCATCAACACTGACTCAACATTGTTTCAATGTGACCATGCTGTCTGGGTATGTATCAGAGAAGAAATCCTTTAAAAATAAATGCACACTTTTTACTCTTACACACATTCATTCATTCAATGATTACTCTGTTTTCAAGCACTTCATTTGGAAAAATCAGAGTGGAAAAAATACGGAGAATCAAGCACATGGACACTAACACACATCATGGAGCTTTGCACATTGTTACTATATGTGTAAACATTTTTTTGGCTATTGGAACCAGTGCTACTTGATGAAACCAACTTGTATTTAGTTAATGTTGACTATTTGCATGAAATGAACTCAGAGTTCCTCCCACTTAATATTGGCTTTCTTTCATTCCTTTCTGTTCTTTGGGCACGGCCTCAAGAACGCTGTTGTTGATGTCTCCTTTCCAACAGAATGGAGTTAGTGAAATTATTGCAATAGTTGTCAACTGAAAAGTTTAGCATGAGTCCATAGAACAGGAAGATGTACGTTTGTAGGGTACAGTGAAATTGCATCAGTGCAGGACATCCCAGGCAAGGGAAATCTGGCTTGTTGGTCTAGAGGTATGATATTGTTAACTCATTGTTATGCAAGACTTGGCTTTTTCTCATCATGTCAACCAAGATTCATGATGTATTTGGCCCAATGCCAAGAGCTGTTTACTTGGTTCACACTTGGCTGCTGTCTTCTTGAAGGTTCCAAAAAGGTTCAAATCCCACAGGAGCCCTCTCCTTATTGTTAACTTGACTTTGTGTAACCGAGTTTCTTTTACTCGGCCCCCAGTCCATATGAACAGGAAGGCCGAACAGTTGCAGAGTACAATGAAAATCCTTCAGCGCACAGCAGCGGGCAAACAAGGGCAACCTGGCTCGTTGGTCTAGGGGTATGATTCTCGCTTTGGGTGCGAGCGGTCCCGGGTTCAAATCCCGGACGAGCCCTGGTTTTACATGGAATAGACTGGGTGGAACAAAACTTCTGGAAAATTGGAGTGCCGTCTGCTTGGTTCTCAGTTGGAAGCTTGTTTCTCAAGAGGTCCAAGGAGGTGCAAGTCCCACATTGTATTCCACTGAATAATCTCTGAAAATTAGAGCCAACCTTGAGCCTAGCTCAGGAAAGCTGGGAGTGGGGTGGGTCCTTGGATTGTATCATTTTACAGGACAGCATCCTAAAACACATTCACACCTAGGGGCAATCTAGATAAACCAGCTAATGGCATGTATTGTGGCCATGGAGAGAACATGCAAATCTACACATAGTGAGTAATCTGTGGCTCAGAATCAAAGCCGGAATGCTGAAGCTATGTCAAGGCACTATTTAGCTACTTGACTAATTAGTTGCCGTAGCTCACTAGTGTGGATGATATAGATAATTCAGATGATTGATATAGAAATAGATGATTCAGAACTTGCCATTTACTTGATAGTTATCAGGTTGCAGACATAACCTGGTCACTTAATGTCACAGCTGAACAGCACAGCAAGACCTTCATCAAGTTGAACAAAAGAGACATGCTTTTACTTGGACCAAAGTCTGCAGTGAATTATCGTATTGCATCCCTCTAAAATGTACACATACTAAGAAATACCAGCACAAATGTATGCCAAAAATCCACTGTAAAAAAAAATTAGAAAGTGTAGCAGGTAAGCAAAGGTTCAGTAGTGAAAGAGATTAAGGAGCATGTTGATGCTAGTCTGTTTATCACAGAGATTCAAGACTTTTGTCAAATTTCGATGGTGTTCATACCTTCTGTAACAAATGGGAGTCATTTTGTCAAGTATTTATTTACACCAGCATAGTGAAACATTTTATTTGGGGGTGTTAGGGAGGCTCATTCAGGGTAGATACTGAAGTCCGTCTTTAAACACAGACAGATAACTATAGCATTAGCTACACTGTGTAGCATGTAGCACTACAGAATAATTTAAATTAATCTGAATATATGATTGAATGCAGTTACTATACTACACACACAATATACAAACAATTAGTAAAGAGGTTCTCATGCAAGTGAACTGCTTAATATTATCACTAAATCTATCAAAATTCAGCCTTAACAGATTTAAACATGCAATAAAATATATTATGAGCATTCACTGCTTGTTATTTAAACAGTGGATTTAGCACATATAATGCCAGAACTGACATGACTATGACTATATCTAATCAGCTTGATACAACCTCTGTACAGTGTATAGATTATAAAAGTGTACAGACGGCTATGTAAGTTTAAAATGATCTGGAAACAGAATCGATTTCCTACCTGATGTTTTGATCTCTATTTGTAGCTTGGCTTCATTCATTTTAGTACTCAAATAAGTCAGATTATGCAGAAGTCACATTTAATTTTTGTTTAGATTTATTTATTGTTATTAGTGAGCCAATATTTCATCCTGAACAGCATCACTTCCTGGGTGTGGCCTTCTAGAGACGTGTAAAGTTCAGCACATACAGCACTATTATACAGAATCCTCACAGAGCTGTGTTCAGAAATGGCTCAACTATACAACTTACTGTACATAGTGAGATACATACCACTGATTCTCACTCTAGTTACAGGTCATTTTCATAATTTCATCAGTTAGAATTAACTAATACTAATGTTTTTAGAATTAATTCATTGATTTTTAATGTCACTGTTTTGGACATTACAGAAATACCTATTTTTTTAGAATGTTTTAGAATGTTTTAAAAATCTATATTATATACTTAATCAATATTCCTCTGTACAATAGGCAGTTTTGCAGATAAAATCGGACCAAAGGACGAAGATGCCAACATTGTTACCAAGGAAACAGACACTGCTACTCTGAGATGTTCATATGAGTCGAGCAATGATTATGTTATTCTTTACTGGTACAAACAATATCCTAACAGCGCACCACAGTTTTTACTGCTTAAAGGCGCAAGGTCAAGATCTGATGATTACAACCCCTCTGGCTCTCGATTCAATGCAGAAACATCCCCAGACTCTACTGTACTTACTATCAAAGATCTGCAGATCTCAGATACTGCACTCTATCACTGTGCTCTTAGAGTAGTAGCACAGTGATACAGAGTCAATGAGAGACTGTACAAAAACCTATGAAATAATTCATTTGAAGTTAAATGTTAAATATCAAAAATACTTCCTTTAGCAACTTATCAGTTAACCACAGACACAAAAGACATTTGTGGTAACATATGCAGCTGAAGTAACAGAAAAAAATAAAGAGACACTGTGTCACTTGTTGCTGGTGTGTACTGTTTTAAATGAAATTCATTGTACTTTGCTGCAGTTTTTCCCATGATTCATTTAAATTATTTTTTTTATTTATATGTACAAACACAAACTAAGATTGGTCATATATTCTAAGAAAAACAATATCGTGCAATTTGTTTGTGTAAATATCGGCAACAATTCACAACATTCAGAAGTGTCTAAATCAAAAGGTGTAGTATAATCTAGTGAAGAAGAATATTTTTTAAGTTATCATAAAGTAACTTTGTCAATCTTAGATAATCGTTCAGTGTGGTGCAGTATTTACAACTAAAAAATTACAACAAAAAAACCCTGGCATCTCTCCGCCCCCTGGTGACATATTCTGATCAACAGTGTCAGCTGCAGGAAGTGTGGAGCTCCACAGACTATGACAGTAAACTCCACTCCTTCAGCTTTATCTTTCAGCAGCTTACCATCTCTATCATGCTGCTCTTTAATCTTTTTCTGTTAATGATTATTCTAGGTATGAACATCTTATGTTATGGCCATGTCTAGGGATGTGAGAAGTGTGAGAAATAGCACAGGGGTGTATATATATATAGGAGGTAGAACAGAACATGTATGTGATGCCCCAGAGTTAACAGGAATGAGTCACACAACACAGCAGTGAATTAAGGTGATATATTGTGATGTAGTGATATGTACAGTACAGTGAACTGGGAAGACTTCAGGGTGGACCAAGGCCAAAATAACAAAACAGAAACACATTGAGATTAGCTATCTGACCTCAACAAAAAAGAAATGAACATCTCCAACAAAAATAGCAGTCACACCCCTAGTGCCAGTGAATATATACAACGTCTCAATATTTACATGTGCAAACAATGATTATATACACAAGGCCGCAAAACCATATACATGGAGCAGATCAGACTCATAGTCAAGGCAGGCAAAGATCGAAACCAGAATTGTTAGAAACAAATACACAAAACGAATCTCAACACACACGCAAACACAACACACCAAGTGAGCATTGAAGTTGGGGTTGTTGGCTTATATCCCAGCTTTATACTGTCACCATTAACAACGACATCTTGAGGCAGAAGTGTTAACTGCTGGAGGAGCAAGCAGGCCTGGGTGAGTGTACAGAAGGGAACAACCTGAAGGACTAAACACATATAAGACAGAACACACAACACAACCTCACGGGTTGTAACACTTAATATTACTTCTAAGACATTTTTATATTTCATTCATTAAAAAAAAGTCTTTTCTCTTTTTAACACAGGGAGCACATCAATTCAAACGACTGAGCATCTTATATGGATTTTAGTGAGAGGCTTCATGTGGATTAGAGATAAAAAAACAAAACAAAAAAAGATCTGGTAGAACCTTTTTTCAACCACTGACTGTAACAGTGAGCTGACCTATTCACCTGTTTAGAAGATGGGAAATTTAGCCAACAGAACATAAGCTGTAACACAAACACATTAATATGACTGATTACAATATGTATTTACATGTGTATCATTACATAACTGAATTCCACAATGGGTTCATTCATTAATCTTCAGTACTTTATCCTGATCAGGATCAAGGTGGCGGTGATATGGTCACAGTCACTATATTCAGTAAAAATCAGCCTTAAAAGATGTAAACAACATTCAATAAAACATATTATGAAAATTCATTGCTTGTTTCGATCAATATAATGCCAGAACTGACATGACTATGACTAAGTAAAAGTAGGCGGGGCTAGATGTGGTAAGATAGAGTTTAGAAAGTTTCACAGAGATCCTGCCATTTATACCTACTGCAAGAGAGACACAACAGTCATGTTACTCTTCTTTATTTTCATAGTTGTTAAAAACATTGGTAAGTCATTTATATTATACACAAACTTTAGGTGAATGCTGGAGATTTGAACTGATACCTAAACATGATTCTGTTTAAAGAAATTAACATGCTTAAACAATGAAAGTAGAAATGTTTATGTTGTTGTGATGTTTTATAGCAGGTGCTGTTGACAGCAGCATTAAACCAGACCAAACCATCATATCTTCAAGTGAAGGCAGCATCATCACACTGTTTGCCTACAGAATAAAGGTTGAGTAAAGAGACAAACATGGTGGTAAAAACAGTAAAGCTGCTTATAGACTTGGAAACCTTGCTATGTGAAGCAGAGCACAAACTACAAGAAATAATCACTGACCCTTTCATACTACACAACTGTACAATCACAATCTGGACACTTAAGACTAAACTGTAATAAGAATAAATACTCATCTAATGTCATTTCTGTGACAAACAAAAGCACCTGCTGTGTCAGAAACACTGAACTCATCTGAAACTCTGCTTTTATTGTTCTTTCACTTCTGGTGCTATCTTGAGTACAGGAACATTTTATTTTTTCTATTTAACTACCTGTAACATTGTGTGTTTGTTAAGTCTGAGCATTAAGGGTTTAATTAAAGTTTGTATAAATATTTCTTCTTTATTCTCAAATAAACCTTATTTTCTTACTTAGTGGTTCTAACAGTAAGCTGCTTTCTGCTGAACACATGACACACAGAGGAAGGAAAACAAACAAAACAAATTTCTACACACAAAACCAATAAATACCACTGCAACATACATTTAATCCAGTAAAACTGTCTTAGATAGAATTCCACAGAACAATGAGGAAATGGAACTAAGAAATGTTATGAGTGAATCCATGGCTTCTTAGGACTATATTTTATTATTATTGCAAAATATTTCTACAGAGATTTATATAAACAGTATTTAGAACAGCACAGTTATTATGAATATGCATAAATACAAGTAGGTGGAGCTAGAGGTGGAGATGTACATCAAATAGTAACACTGGCATTCATTTCTAAAGCTAGAGGTTTGAACTAAACACTCAGGAAAACAATGTTGTTCCTCTTCGTGGTGTTTTTCACTCTTGCTGATGTTGGTAAGTCATATACACTGCACACAAATGTGTTATTTTTTTAATTAAGAAGACACAATTTTCCATGTGAAATGTGTGATTTATGATTAAAATGTCACTATACTGTTGTAATGTTTTTATAGCAGAGGCTGCTGACAATAGCATTAAACCAGATCAAACCAATGTATTTTCAATGGAAGGCAGCAACATCTCACTGTCCTGCACATATACTGGATCAGTTAACAGTCTCCACTGGTATCGACAAAAACCTGGATCAAGACCTGAGTTTCTGCTGCTAACTGATGAGACCGGCCATGCTGTATGGTTTAGAGACAGTGTCACTGAGGAAGAGACAGGAGTCAGGGCTAGAAGTAGCAGAGCTGAAGATGTTGAGGTTCTCTTTGGGAGTGACAAGGTTGGACAGGATTAGGAATGAGTACAACAGAGGGACAGCTTATGTTGGACATATGGGAGACAAAGTTAAGGAGGCCAGATTAAGATGGTTTGGACATGTTCAGAGGAAGGAGAGTGTTAGGAGAATGTTTTACATGGAGCTGCTAGGCAGGAGGCAAAGAGGAAGGCCAAAGAGGAGGTATATGGATGTAATAAATGAGGATATGAAGCTAGTGGGTGCAAGTGTTGAGGATGCAGAAGATAGGGATAGGTGGAGAGAGATGATTCGCTGTGGCGACGCCTTAAGGCAAAGAAGAAGAGGAAGAGAAAGATATTGGGTCAGATTAGGATAAGATATCAAGGTTTTTGTTTTGATTTTTGTAGTGGAACAGTGAACCGGAAATCAATGCGCTTATGTTAAGAGATACCCAATTTAGCCAAGGTTAGCAGATCAGGTAAAGTTTACAACCTGCATAAGGGTAAAGCTTCCATTATTGACAAAAATGAAGTTCTTTGGTTTTAACAGAATCAGTGTCTACATGGATATTGAAGTCATCAAGTTGTATTACAGTTGAAGATGCTGTATAAGCAAGAGTAAGTAATTCACTAAGGTGGTCAATAGATTAGAATTGAGTGGTGTTGGACCAATCACCTTCAATGCCAGATACTCAAATGAAGTTATATCATGGAAGGCAGCACTGAATATTTTGAGTTTGTTGCAGTGTTGCAGCAACAACAGCAAGCTCACCACCCCTGCCTTGAAGAGGCAAAATAGACCTAGTATGTATTACAGTATTACACTGATTGAGAAAAAAAATCTTTTACAAATACATAAATTGGCAAAATGTAATACTCGTTTTGAAGCTCAAACCTCTTTTTATTTGTAATGTGTGACTGTATTTGGGATAAACATTTATTTGCATCTTAAGGTTTTTCTCCTTGATGAAAACAAGATGGTGAACTCAGTTATCTTATGATGGACCAAATACTAGCGCACTATATAAACCTGCTCACATTCTTTTCACAATAAACCCTCTGTGATATAGACTCTACCTGTTCTTCTCTCATACATACTGCACAAATATTATCTTAACCCCTGTCATGGTTAATCTCAGTAGATAAGATAATTTCAGATATACCGGTTCATATAAAACAACTGTTCACTTTAGGTTAAACTTTGATGGCACCTTGAGTGCACTTGTATTTTTTGTAATGTTGTATTTTTCATATGGAACTCCTCTACCCTTGTGTTGTTAGAGCCTTCCAGTCCACCTCACTGCTGAATGTAAAGCCACACACTGCTGACACTGTCATGTGATGCTGTGGGGTGGAGCTTCATGAACCTTTACGATGTTAAAATATTAGGCTTCTTAAAGACCTCAGCATATTTCTTTCAGCTAAAACTATTCATCAAACTATTCAAACTATTCAAACTATTCACGTGGCTTTCACTAGGTGAATTTTGTTATTTCAATAATATTTTGTTGAAGTAATGATGTTTACTAGATTGAATCAGTCTCTGTGTTGTAAAGGCAGAATATGAGTCTACTTTATGCAGTTCGATTATGTAAAGGTTAAAAACATTATGTTCTCTTCTCTATGACAGATGACTGCACAGCAGATTCAATAGAGCCACTTTTCACTCATAAAATTGTAAAAGAAGGTATTTTTTATACTAAAACAGTTTTGTTATACTAAAAGCAGGTCTACTGATACTTTACATGCACTTTTTGGGGTATTTCACAGTGCATCATGCACACATGTTCACTCACTCCTTCACTCGTAGGATGTGGACCAAGATTCAATCTTGCTAGTGCCATCTTCAGTGTATATTGCAATGAAAAGACTACTGATGGCTCAGTACTAGATTGCTCTAAGCCCTCATCACTAAGAGACCACTGAGACTGGGACTAGATTAAACATACATTTCTCACATTAATAAACTACTGTAAGGGCTGAAACAACAACAGGCGAAAAAGGAACAGATAATAAACTAAGATGCACAAATAAACAAAAAGATACGAAGAGCAAAAGGAAAACGTCCAAATATTCAAACAAAGTCACACAAAAAAGAGAGAGAAAAGATAATGAATCCAGGCAGTGGTTACGCACAAAATGAAATGAGAAAAAACCCCAAAAAGAATGGTGTTTATAGCTAAGTGTGCTAACCTGTTTATAGCTAACCTGTGCTTCAAATTAAAACACAACAGAAGACAACACATGAGGGAACTTTAGTGCTTTATGACAACAACTGTAAAAATAAATTCTTTGAATTTCTTTGCATACTTTTATAAAGTTTTATAAAGTATCTGAAGTTTATAGTCTCTAAAATAAAATTTAACATTTATCCAGTGGTATCCTGGCTAATCCAGACTCATACAAGGCTGCGTCATACAATGTTCGGAAAACAGTGAAGGAGGCGAAGCAGCGCTATGGGAGGAAACTAGAGTCACACCTCTCACAACAGAGTGACTCTAGGAGCCTGTGGCAGGAACTAAAGACAATAACTGACTATAAAGCACCAACATCCGGTATGTCGAATGTGGACGCGTCTCTGGCAGATGAGTTGAACATCTTCTACGCTTGCTTCAAGGCAGCAGCTATCGATGCTAATGCTAAGGCTAACGCTAATGCTAAGGCGAACGCTAATGCTATAGCTAATGCTAAAGCTAATGGTAGTGGCTGCAGACAAGAAGAGAATGCCAACTCCGAAAACGCATTCATCATCTCCAAGCATGATGTGAGGAGAGCCTTCAGGAGAGTGAACATCAGGATAGCAGCAGGACCAGACGTGTTCACTGAGATATTCAACCTCTCCTTACTGCAGTCGGTAATCCCCACATGCTTCAAAGAGTCCATCATTGTTCCTGTTCCGAAGAAAACCCATCCTGCTTCCCTCAACAACTACCGCCCTGTAGCCCTGACCTCAGTAGTGATGAAGTGCTTGGAGTGACTAGTCAGAGACTTCATCATCTCTTCACTACCTGACACACTGGATACGCTACGGTTTGCCTACCGCCCAAACCGCTCAACAGATGATGCCATTTCTCACCTCCTTCACACATCACTCACTCACCTGGACACTAGAAAGGGGAATTACTGTATATGACTCATACATTCGTACAATAGTTCTGAATTATCAGCTAACAAATCACAAACCCTCTTGTTACCTATACAGCATGAATACAAGTATAGCTTTTCTATTCCAATTTCTACAATAAATAAAATAGAAAAAACTTGGAAATGTCCTTAGTTTCAAAAGTTAGTATCAAAGGATAAAGTATTGTGAGTTATTGTGTCTTTTTGTGTCCTGAGACACAGCCCTGACCTCTAACTCCAAAAGATGTGTTTAAGAGGTGAAGTCAGATGCAGTGGGTTGATCAGCAACAGTGGAATAGTTCTGTGTTGTATTAGTGACTCAGTTCACTGTCACTGATACTGTGAAGTGATGATCTGTGTAAAATTATGCTACAACAGCAGCACTTCCTGGGTGTGGCCTTCTAGAGACATGTAAAGTTCAGCACATACAGCACTATTATACAGAATCCTCACAGAGCTGTGTTCAGAAATGGCTCAACTATACAACTCACTGTACATAATGAGATACATACCACTGATTCTCACTCTAGTTACAGGTCATTTATTTTCATCAGTTAATCAATGGTATTAATTTAAAATGATATTTAATCTGTTAATTAATTTGCATTAATTAAAAAAAGTTTGTATCAATCTCATAATTCCTTGATTTTGTATGTTAATATTTGGTTTATAAAAAAATATTTCCCTGATATATTGTCTTTATATATAACAGGCAGTTCTGCAGATAAAATTGGACCAACAGATGAAGATGCCAACATTGTCAGGAATGAAACAGACACTGTTACTCTGAAATGTTCATATGAGTCTAGCAGTGAATATATTGATCTTTACTGGTACAAACAATATCCTAAAAGCGCACCACAGTTTTTACTGTATAAAGGCGCAAGGTCAAGAGCAGGTGCTGGGAGCACTCCTGATGATCATCGATTAGAGTCAGAAACAAGCAGAGACTCTACTGAACTTACTATCAGAGGTCTAAAGCTCTCAGATTCTGCACTCTATCACTGTGCTCTTAGAGTAGCAGCACTGTATTACAGAGTAACTGAAAGGCTTTACAAAAACAGTAAATGGTACATATGAAGTTTCAAAAACCACCAGATCAAAGACACTCACTTTATCAACTTTTTGGTTAACCCCAGAAACAAACCACTTTTGTAATAACATTTACAGCTGTATCAAATAGCTGAGAAAAAAAAGAATAATGAGGGATTAAAACAGCAACTACACAGTAATCTTTCATGTTACTTACTCATTAATGTGTTAAATCTGTGCATTTTGTATAGTACATGACCAACAAAGACTACAGTAATGTTGTTTAACAGCAGTAACATAATTTTCTAATGTCCTGATATTAAAGAAAATAGCCTCACTGCTCTGCATTTATTAATTATATCACATTCTGCTCATTCAGACACTCAGAATAAACTGTTTAATGTAATCACACTGGACATGTTTAAGAAGCAAAACATAACTATTAAATAAATAAAAATTGAATCTATATTAGTTTCTGTTTGTCAGTGAAATGTGGTTATAGTGAGAATGATCTTTTTACTAAAAAAATGTTGGAGAAAGTTTCTGTTCCTCTGCAGATCTTTTTCTCTCTAGATGATATTCTGTTTGTGTCTCCAATCCACTTACTGCCATGTTTTAGGAGGTGATAGGAAACTGGATTACCTGGGGAAAACACACACACACAACTCAGGAAACTAACTTGTGCTAGTGTGTCCTTTCTTCATAAGATGGTGATGTCAGATAGTTTATCGTGGGCCAAATGCAATACTAGTACTAGTTCCTGCTCACATAACACAGAGAGGTAGATTTATTTTATTATGAATAATACAATGATATACATATTCTGCAATCATACATACTACATAGTACTTTCTTATATCATACACTGCATAAAAACAGATTGTATATGATTTGCAATTTTATTGCAGTCTTAAGCAACAAAAGAAATCCTTGGCCTCAGTTTGCCGTAATTGTTGGTAGCCTATACAATTTCTTTAAATAAGAGTGACCTAATATACAAACCCGATTCCAAAAAAGTTGGGACACTGTACAAATTGTGAATAAAAACAGAATGCAATGATGTGGAAGTTTCAAATTTCAATATTTTATTCAGAATACAACATAGATGACATATCAAATGTTTAAACTGAGAAAATTGATCATTTTAAGGGAAAAATAAGTTGATTTTAAGTTTCATGGCATCAACACATCTCAAAAAAGTTGGGACAAGGCCATGTTTACCACTGTGTGGCATGCCCTCTTCTTTTTATAACAGTCTGCAAACATCTGGGGACTGAGGAGACAAGTTGCTCAAGTTTAGGAATAGGAATGTTGTCCCATTCTTGTCTAATACAGGCTTCTAGTTGCTCAACTGTCTTAGGTCTTCTTTGTCGCATCTTCCTCTTTATGATGCGCCAAATGTTTTCTATGGGTGAAAGATCTGGACTGCAGGCTGGCCATTTCAGTACCCGGATCCTTCTTCTACGCAGCCATGATGTTGTAATTGATGCAGTATGTGGTCTGGCATTGTCATGTTGGAAAATACAAGGTCTTCCCTGAAAGAGACGACGTCTGGATGGGAGCATATGTTGTTCTAAAACTTGGATATACCTTTCAGCATTGATGTGTAAGCTGCCCATGCCACACGCACTCATGCAACCCCATACCATCAGAGATGCAGGCTTCTGAACTGAGCGCTGATAACAACTTGGGTCGTCCTTGTCCTCTTTAGTCCGGATGACATGGCGTCCCAGTTTTTCAAAAAGAACTTCAAATTGTGATTCGTCTGACCACAGAACAGTTTTCCACTTTGCCACAGTCCATTTTAAATGAGCCTTGGCCCAGAGAAAACGCCTGCGCTTCTGGATCATGTTTAGATATGGCTTCTTTTTTGACCTATAGAGTTTTAGCCGGCAACGGCGAATGGCACGGTGGATTGTGTTCACCGACAATGTTTTCTGGAAGTATTCCTGAGCCCATGTTGTGATTTCCATTACAGTAGCATTCCTGTATGTGATGCAGTGCCGTCTAAGGGCCCGAAGATCACGGGCATCCAGAATGGTTTTCCGGCCTTGACCCTTACGCACAGAGATTGTTTCAGATTCTCTGAATCTTTGGATGATATTATGCACTATAGATGACGATAACTTCAAACTCTTTGCAATTTTTCTCTGAGAAACTCCTTTCTGATATTGCTCCACTATTTTTCGCCGCAGCATTGGGGGAATTGGTGATCCTCTGCCCATCTTGACTTCTGAGAGACACTGCCACACTGAGAGGCTCTTTTTATACCCAATCATGTTGCCAATTGACCTAATAAGTTGCAAATTGGTCCTCCAGCTGTTCCTTATATGTACATTTAACTTTTCCGGCCTCTTATTGCGACCTGTCCCAACTTTTTTGGAATGTATAGCTCTCATGAAATCCAAAATGAGCCAATATTTAGCATGACATTTCAAAATGTCTCACTTTCAACATTTGATATGTTATCTATATTCTATTGTGAATAAAATATAAGTTTATGAGATTTGTAAATTATTGCGTTCCTTTTTTATTAACAATTTGTACAGTGTCCCAACTTTTTTGGAATTGGGTTTGTATTAACTAATATTCTTTACTCTTTGAATTAAAAATAATACTTTATTAATGTTTTTATATCTGAATTATATATTTTTTTTATAAATCTCTTCTTCTATACAGAGACAGTTTTGCAGATAAAATTGGACCAAAGGAGGAAGATGCCAATATTGTTATGAAAGAAACAGACACTGCTACTCTGAGATGTTCATATGAGTCAAGCAGTGCTTATGTTATTCTTTACTGGTACAAACAATATCCTAACAGCGCACCACAGTTTTTACTGTATAAACTGTATAAAGGTATAAATGTTTGCCTCACACCTCCTGGGTTGGGGGTTCAGTTCCTGCCTCTGCTGTGTCTGTGGTGTGAACTTACTATCAGAGGTCTAAAGCTCTCAGTTTCTGTATTCTCTCATTGTGCTCTGAGGCACAATAAAACTGAATCTTTACAAGGCTGTACAAAAACATCAACATGGCATATATGATGTTTCTAAAGCCACAGAAGATGAAAGAGACTCACTTTACCAACTTATCAGTTAACCACAGACACAAACAACATTTGTGAAAACATTTGTATCTGGAGCAAATAGCAAAAAAGAATAATGAGAGATTAACACAACTACACTTTAATTCACAAATCTACATGTTTTAGGTGTTACTGGTGTGTATGTGTAATTAAATTAATAAACAACCCACAACACACTTTAATAAATTTTATTTGTTTATTAATTTATTAACTCTTACATTTGTCCATGTGTTTATTATGCATGTAGGTATAGGTTCATACAAACAGACGTGAGTTTGATCATACAGATACAAAAATGTTTATGTTTCATGGCAAGATTTGATTGCACACAACTGCAATAAATAAGGGTCATGTCTATAATCTGCAGCATAGTTATGTGATCAAGGGTTGATGAGCCAGCTTTTCTTATTAGATTTGTGATTTAAACTTAAACATTTATTTAGGTAGACTGGTGACACTAAATTGTCTAAGTGTGAATGAGTGTGTGAATGTGTCTTTGCTTAGTGTCCTGTGTTGGACTGGTGTCCCATCCAGGGTGTATTCCTGCTTCATGGCTAGTGTTGCTGGCTATTCAAATATTATTATTGTTCATTTAACTGTATGTTGTGATATATTGGAGTTAAACTTAATTAATGGATATGAGATTAAAGTGCAGACTTTCAGCTTATTCTCACTTTACTAAACACACTCTAAGTGAAAACCAATGCACTAGAGATGTTCACTGAGAATGAATTTCTGCATGAATGATAGATTTAGGCAATGTTACTTTATTAAAATTTAATATTAAAAAAGGGTCACATTTTTTGGTCTATTATCAGTGGTATGTGGCCCAACTTATTTATCACTATTTATCAACATTTAAAAAGAAATATTCTTTGATTTAGAGAGTTGTCATGCTGTAGCTCACACAGTTCACCTGCTGTACAGAGCAGCATCCCTGCTGGATCTCAGAAGAATAATCACAAAAAATTAGTTGTATTCTTTTTTGACTCCTTTTTTTCTTTATTATTGAAAAAGTTGTCAATTGTTATATAAAGACTATCAGACATGCATAATGCAGTAATACACAGCTTAATGCAGCTCAGTTTGAATCACAGCTGCACTGCATCACAATGTCAGAGTAGATTCTCAAACCAACCCAGTGAACTTATATATAATAATCAATTATAAACAACAGTTTGTTGATTTGGGAAAAATATTGTTGTTTTGAAAGATACTGTAGTTCCCTAGTCAGTTACATTAGATAGAAAGTTTTCCAGAAAAGTCCACAGAGCCATTTCTGAATTTAATTAAAGCAGCTGAGGCTCTGTACAAGTTCAGAAGTTGAATAAA
>JAUCMX010000005.1:4419705-4454381 GCA_033459395.1 Hemibagrus guttatus | reverse complement strand
TGACTGTTGTGTCTCTCTTGCAGTAGGTATAAATGGCAGGATCTCTGTGAAACGTTCTAAACTCTATCTTACCACATCTAGCTCCGCCCACTTTTACTTAGTCATAGTCATGTCAGTTCTGGCATTATATTGATCAAAACAAGCAATACATTTTCATACTATATTTTATTGAATGTTGTTTAATCTAGCCATGGGGGTCACAGTCCAGTGACTTCTGTGCCGGTCCCAAGCCCGGATAAATAGAGAGGGTTGCGTCAGGAAGGGCATCCGGCGTAAAACATTGCCAAATTTAACCATGCGAATCGTCAGTACGAATTTCATACCGGATCGGTCGAGGCCCGGGTTAACAACGACCGCCATCGGCGCCGTTGACCTACAGGGCGCCGGTGGAAATTGGGCTACTGTTGGTCGAAGAAGTAGAGGAGGGAGGAGAGGAAAGGTAAGAGTGTAGGACTGAGAATAGGAACTCTGAATGTTCGTACTATGACAGGGAAAGGTAGAGAGCTGGCTGATATGATGGAGAGAAGGAAGGTGGATATACTGTGTGTACAGGAGACCAGGTGGAAGGGTAGCAAGGCTCGTAGTATAGGAGCAGGATTCAAGCTGTTTTATTATGGTGTGGATAGTAAGAGAAATGGGGTAGGTGTGGTCCTGAAGGAGGAGTTTGTGAGGAATGTTCTGGAGGTGAAGAGAGTGTCAGACAGGGTGATGAGTCTGAAGTTAGAGATTGAAGGGGTGATGTTGAATGTGGTTAGTGGTTATGCCCCACAGGTAGGTTGTGAGTTAGAGGAGAAAGAGAGATTCTGGAGTGAATTAGATGAGGTGATGGAGAGTATTCCCACGGGTGAGAGAGTGGTGATAGGAGCGGATTTTAATGGACATGTTGGCGAGGGGAACACAGGTGATGAGGAGGTGATGGGCAAGTTTGGAGTTAAGGAAAGGAACCTAGAAGGACAGATGGTAGTGGAATTTGCTAAGAGGATGGACATGGCTGTGGTTAACACTTATTTTCAAAAGAGGGAGGAGCATAGAGTGACTTACAAGAGTGGAGGTAGGAGAACACAGGTAGACTACATCCTATGTAGAAGAGGCAATCTGAAAGAGATTAGTGACTGTAAAGTGGTAGTGGGAGAGAGTGTAGCTAGACAGCATAGGATGGTGGTGTGTAGGATGACTTTGATGGTCTGTAAGACGAAGAGGTCAAAGATAGAGATAGAGAAGTAAACCAAGTGGTGGAAGCTGAAAAAGGAGGAATGTTGTGAGGAATTTAGACAGAAGTTGAGGCAGGCTCTGGGTGGTCAGGTAGTGCTGCCAGATGACTGGGAAACTACAACAGAAGTGATCAGGGAGACAGGGAGAAAGGTGCTGGGTGTGTCATCTGGAAGGAGGAAAGAAGATAAGGAGACTTGG
Source organism: Hemibagrus guttatus (assembly GCA_033459395.1). Taxonomy (NCBI): domain Eukaryota; kingdom Metazoa; phylum Chordata; class Actinopteri; order Siluriformes; family Bagridae; genus Hemibagrus; species Hemibagrus guttatus. Next base: position 4,452,971 of record JAUCMX010000005.1, on the reverse strand, counting down.
TGGTGGAATGAGGAAGTTCAGGATAGTATCCAGAGGAAAAGGTTAGCCAAGAAGAAGTGGGACATGGACAGGACTGAAGAGAATAGACAGGAATACAAGGAGTTACAGTGCAGAGTGAAGAGGGAGGTGTCTAAGGCCAAGCAGAAGGCATATGAAGAGTTGTACACTAGGTTAGACACTAGAGAAGGAGAGAAGGACTTGTACAGGTTAGCTAGGCAGAGGGATCGAGATGGGAAGGATGTGCAGCAAGTTAGAGTTATTAAGGACAGAGATGGAAGGGTGCTCACAAGTGAGGAGAGTGTACAGAGGAGATGGAAGGAATACTTTGAGGAGCTGATGAATGAGGAAAATGAGAGGGAAAAAAGAGTAGAAGGGGTGAACTCTGTGGAACAGAAAGTAGATAAGATTAGAAAGGATGAAGTCAGGAAGGCTTTGAAGAGGATGAAAAGTGGGAAGGCAGTTGGTCCTGATGACATCCCGGTGGAGGTCTGGAAGTGTCTGGGAGAGGCAGCAGTGGAATTTTTAGCTAATTTGTTCAACATGGTTTTAGAGAGTGAGAGGATGCCTGAGGAATGGAGAAGAAGTGTGTTAGTGCCGATCTTTAAGAATAAGGGTGACGTGCAGAGTTGCAGCAACTATAGGGGGATAAAGTTGATGAGCCATACAATGAAGCTATGGGAAAGAGTAGTGGAAGCTAGGTTAAGGAAGGTAGTGGAAATTTGTGAGCAGCAGTATGGCTTCATGCCCAGAAAGAGCACAACGGATGCAATTCTTGCTCTGAGAATTTTGATGGAGAAGTATAGGGATGGTCAGAAGGAGTTGCACTGTGTGTTTGTAGACTTGGAGAAAGCATATGACAGGGTGCCAAGAGAAGAGCTGTGGTACTGTATGAGGAAGTCAGGAGTAGCGGAGAAGTATGTCAGAGTGGTGCAGGACATGTATGAGAGGAGCAGGACAGTGGTGAGGTGTGCTGTAGGTCAGACAGAGGAGTTCAATGTGGAGGTGGGACTGCATCAGGGATCAGCTCTGAGCCCCTTCCTGTTTGCTATAGTGATGGACCAGTTGTCAGAGGAGGTCAGACAGGAGTCTCCTTGGACAATGATGTTTGCAGATGACATTGTGATCTGTAGTGAGAGCAGGGAGCAGGTGGAGGAAAACCTGGATAGGTGGAGGTTTGCGCTGGAGAGAAGAGGAATGAAGGTCAGTCGTAGTAAGACTGAGTACATGTGTGTGAATGAAAGGGAGGGAAGTGGAACAGTAAGGTTACAGGGTGAAGAGGTGAAGAAGGTACAGGAGTTTAAATACTTGGGGTCAACAGTCCAGAGTAATGGAGAGTGTTGGAAAGAGGTAAAGAAGCGAGTGCAGGCAGGTTGGAATGGGTGGAGAAAGGTGTCGGGAGTTCTGTGTGATCAGAAAATATCAGCGAGAATCAAGGGGAAGGTGTACAGGACAGTGGTGAGACCAGCCATGCTGTATGGTTTAGAGACAGTGTCACTGAGGAAGAGACAGGAGTCAGAGCTAGAGGTAGCAGAGCTGAAGATGTTGAGGTTCACTTTGGGAGTGACAAGATTGGACAGGATTAGGAACGAGTACATCAGAGGGACAGCTCATGTTGGACGTTTGGGGGACAAAGTTAGGGAGTCCAGATTAAGATGGTTTGGACATGTTCAGAGGAGGTACAGTGAGTATATTGGTAGAGAGAATGTTGGACATGGAGCTGCCAGGCAGGAGGCAAAGAGGAAGGCCAAAGAGGAGGTATATGGATGGAATTAATGAGGATATGAAGCTAGTGGGTGCAAGGGTTGAGGATGCAGAAGATAGGGGATAGGTGGAGAGAGATGATTCGCTGTGAGAGACCCCTGAAGGGAAAAGCCGAAAGAAGAAGAAGAAGATTTTATTGAATGTTGTTTACATCTTAGGCTGATTTTTACTGAATATAGTGACTGTACCCTGATCAGGATAAAGTACTGAAGATTAATGAATGAACCCATTGTGGAATTCAGTTTATGTAATGATACACATGTAAATACATATTGTAATTAGTCATATTAACATGTTTGTGTCACAGCCTATGTTGTTGGCTAAATTTCCCATCTTCTAAACAGGTGAATAGGTCAGCTCACTGTTACAGTCAGTGGCTGAAAAAAGGTTCTACCAGATCTTTTTCTGTTTTTTTTTTTTTTTATCTCTAATCCACATGAAGCCTATCACCAAAATCCATATAAGATGCTCAGTAGTTTGAATTGATGTGCTCCCTGTGTTAAAAAGAGAAAAGTTTTTTTAAAATGAATGAAATATAAAAAATGTGTTAGAAGTAATATTAAGTGTTACAACCCGTGAGGTTGTGTTGTGTATTCTGTCTTATATGTGTTTAGTTCCTTCAGGTTGTTCCCCCTCTGTACACTCGCCCAGGCCTGCTGCCTGCTTGCTCCTCCAGCAGTTAACACTTCCGCCTCAAGATGTCGTTGTTAATGGTGACAGTATAAAGCTGGGATATAAGCCAACAACCCCAACTCCAATGCTCACTTGGTGTGTTGTGTTTGCGTGTGTGTTGAGATTCGTTTGGTGTTTTGTTTCTAACAATTCTGGTTTCGATCTTTGCCTGCCTTGACTATGAGTCTGATCTGCTCCATGTATATGGTTTTGCGGCCTTGTGTATATATAATCATTGTTTGCACATGTAAATACTGAGACGTTGTATATATTCACTGGCACTAGGGGTGTGACTGCTATTTTTGTTGGAGATGTTCATTTCTTTTTGTTGAGGTCAGATAGCTAATCTCAATGTGTTTCTGTTTTGTTATTTTGGCCTTGGTCACCCTGAAGTCTTCCCAGTTCACTGTACTGTACATATCACTACATCACAATATATCACCTTAATTCACTGCTGTGTTGTGTGACTCATTCCTGTTAACTCTGGGGCAATCACATACATGTTCTGTTCTACCTCCTATATATATATAAAACCCTGTGCTATTTCTCACACTTCTCACATCCCTAGACATGGCCATAACATAAGGTGTTCATACCTAGAAGAAGCATTAACAGGAAAAGATTAAAGAGCAGCATGATAGAGATGGTAAGCTGCTGAAAGATAAAGCTGAAGGAGTGGAGTTTACTGTCATAGTCTGTGGAGCTCCACACTTCCTGCAGCTGACACTGTTGATCAGAATATGTCACCAGGGGGCGGAGAGATGCCAGGGTTTTTTTGTTGTAATTTTTTAGTTGTAAATACTGCACCACACTGAACGATTATCTAAGATTGGACAAAGTTACTTTATGATAACTTAAAAAATATTCTTCTTCACTAGATTATACTACACCTTTTGATTTAGACACTTCTGAATGTTGTGAATTGTTGCCGATATTTACACAAACAAATTGCACGATATTGTTTTTCTTAGAATATATGACCAATCTTAGTTGTGTTTGTACATATAAATAAAAAAAATAATTTAAATGAATCATGGGAAAAACTGCAGCAAAGTACAATGAATTTCATTTAAAACAGTACACACCAGCAACAAGTGACACAGTGCCTCTTTATTTTTTTCTGTTACTTCAGCTGCATATGTTACCAACAAATGTCTTTATGTGTCTGTGGTTAACTGATAAGTTGCTAAAGGAAGTATCTTTGATATTTATCATTTAACTTCAAATGAATTATTTCATAGGTTTTTGTACAGTCTCTCATTGACTCTGTATCACTGTGCTCCTACTCTAAGAGCACAGTGATAGAGTGCAGTATCTGAGATCTGCAGATCTTTGATAGTAAGTACAGTAGAGTCTGAGGATGTTTCTGCATTGAATCGAGAGCCAGAGGGGTTGTAATCATCAGATCTTGACCTTGCGCCTTTAAGCAGTAATAACTGTGGTGCGCTGTTAGGATATTGTTTTGTACCAGTAATGAATAACATAATCATTGCTCGACTCATATGAACATCTCAGAGTAGCAGTGTCTGTTTCCTTGGTAACAATGTTGGCATCTTCGTCCTTTGGTCCGATTTTATCTGAAAAACTGCCTGTTGTACAGAGGAATATTGATTAAGTATATAATAATAGATTTTTAAAACATTCTAAACATTCTAAAAAAATAGGTATTTCTGTAATGTCCAAAACACTGACATTAAAAATCAATGAATTAATTCTAAAAACATTAATATTAGTTAATTCTACTGATGAAATTATGAAAATGACCTGTAACTAGAGTGAGAATCAGTGGTATGTATCTCACTATGTACAGTAAGTTGTATAGTTGAGCCATTCTGAACACAGCTCTGTGAGGATTCTGTATAATAGTGCTGTATGTGCTGAACTTTACACGTCTCTAGAAGGCCACACCCAGGAAGTGATGCTGTTCAGGATGAAATCTTGGCTCACTAATAACAATAAATAAATCTAAACAAAAATTAAATATGACTTCTGCATAATCTGACTTATTTGAGTACTAAAATGAATGAAGCCAAGCTACAAATAGAGATCAAAACATCAGGTAGGAAATTGATTCTGTTTCCAGATCATTTTAAACTTACATAGCCGTCTGTACACTTTTATAATCTATACACTGTACAGAGGATGTATCAAGCTGATAGATATAGTTATATTAGTTCTGTTTTGGGGAAGAAGCTGTTACAGAGTTTAACAGATGTTCTGTCCAGATGTTCTCATTCCTTCTGACAGATGGCAGGTGAGGAGAGTCTGGTAGAAGGGGGAGGTGATGTTCACAAAACTGACAGCTTTATAAATTTACACTTTCTGGTAAGGATCCTTGCTTGAAGAAAGAGAGACCCTGATGATGTTTTCAGTGGTTTTCACTATCTGTTGTAGTGTCTTGTGCTCTGAGACAGAATGCTCTTTTCATATTAAACAATGGTACAGCTGCACAGGATGCCTTTTATTTCTTTTTTTAAGGTTTTCTCTTGTATGTCTGTAGGAAACTAAGAATTCCACCTATGGATTAATGCTTCTACACTAATCCTTGTAGACTCAGTATTTTGAGGCTCAACACCTTACTGTCATCAGCATACTTGAAGATATGATTTTTATGTGCTTTAAAGCAGATTTGTGCATCAGCAAAGTTTTTATGATATTCAGACAGATTAAACAGTTTACAATTCATACCTAAGAGCCATGGAAACTAAAAACTAGTAAAGATTATCAGTTTGAAAGTTATCATACAGGTATAGTAATAAAAAATAAATAAATAAATAAATAAATAAATAAAATAAATAAATAAATAAAAATCCAGACCAGCAACAGAGCACAGATTGATCACTGAGGATCTATAGTAATAATCCAGCATGTGTCAAAAATATAAACTCTCTATAAATCACAAGAAAGAGAGAATTCCCAAATATGGCATGTAAATTCAAAATTAACAGAAGAACTGCTTCAGTATAACAAAACCGTGTGAAAGTTTTTGTACAGTGCAGCTGGATTTCCTGTCACTGGTGGGCGCCAGAGCACAGTAGTATAGAAGCAGAGTCTGATACAGCAGCAGAGGAGATGATCAGATCCACTTGTTTATCTTTAACTTAGCAGACATTCTTGGGGAATGTTGGAACTTAGATCTCCATTTTCAAAATATAAAGAAGGAAGTCAGGTTTAGATTTTGGATATTGTCTGTACCACTGCAGATTCTGTACAACACCACTGAAGTCTTTGTAGCTGCAGGACAGAGTAACATCATCACCTTCATCTACAACTTTATGAGTGAAAAGTGGCTTTATTGAATCTGCCATGGAGTCACCTGTCATAGAGAAGAGAACATAATGTTTTTAATGTTTACATAATAAAGCCAGAACTGCATAAGTCACACTCATATTTTGCCTTTACAACACCAACAGACTAATTAATCACTAATTCAACACATAATATTTTTAAAATAACAAAAATTCTAAACTCACCTAGTGAAAGCCACAGACACATGAATATAACACTGAACATGATGAATGGTTTTCACTGAATGAAAATATTCTGAAGTCTTTATGAAGACTAATATGTTAAGATCATAAATGTTCATGAAGCTCCACCCCACAGGCATCACATGACAGTGTCAGCAGTGTGTGGCTTTACATTCAGGAGTGAGGTGGACTGGAAGGCTCTAACAACACAAGGTTAGAGATAGTTACATATGAAAAATACAGTTTTAGTTCAATTACACTTCAAAATACTCGAGATCTTTCTGTAATCTAATATATTTACACCATAAAGCTTCAAAATTGCTCCACCCCACAGCATCACATGACAATGTCACCAATGTTGTTGTCAGATTGTTGATTCTTACTGAAACATCCTGGATTTATATTCAGAACCTGTCCAGATGAAAATGATTAATTTATTCTAGTAAAATATATTCTAATAATTACACTTCTTGAACATTTAATGATATATGTTATTGATGTCTGTAAATTAGAGAATGTTGTGACTAAACAACACCCAGCAGGCAGATTAATGTTAGAACCAGTAAGTGGAAGAGACTAAGGTTTATTTGAGAATTAGGAATTTCTTTAAAATTTGATTATTACTTAATTAACCTGTAAAATACAACTTTTTACTGTACTTATTCCTATGACAGTTTAGTATTTCTTCTCTGACATTAGCTTAGGCACTAAGAGTAACCAGGGCAGGTGTTAGAATATTATATCAGCAGTATGTATGATAGAAGACAAGTATACTCTATGTCACAAGGTTGTGCACAAATGTGAGCAGGTTGTGTGGCGCTCTAGTACTTGACCCACAATAAGATGAGTGACTGCGCCATCTTGTGTTCCACTGAAGAGAAAAACCTTAACACACTAATAAATAAAACCCTGCAAACAGGTCATATAGCCACACATATATACATACTCTGGATTAGTAATTATATATTAGACCTTACATTAAAATTGTAAACACCAGGTAGTTTGTGGTGTTCTTCATAACACAGTGTATAAGAACAGAGAGACTCATGAGTCCACTGGCATTGTGTTATTCTGCTATGAGGACTGAGCCGAGCCTTGTCTTTAGTGCACTTGTTATCAGTGAATATGGAATTGTACCATGAGAGTAGAAATCTTTCTTTATTATAACAATGACACAACACCACACTACAAGAAAACACTTTAAGCAGAAGGATTTTAACAATGTGATAGCACAGTGACACAGCAGGTAGTGTTACTGCATCACAGCTTCAGGGTCCCCAGTTTGATGCTGAGTTCAGGTTACTGTCAGTTTGTGTGAAGTTTTGCATCACCTCCATAAAACATGACAGTAAGAAAATTTGCTAGGAGAAATTGCCCCTTTGTGTGAATGAGTGTGTGAAAGGGTTTGTGTATGGAGCTCTGCAAAGAACTGACATCCCATTCAGGGTGTTTTCCTATCTCATGTGTGGGACAAACTCTGTATCAGTCATGACCCTGACCAGTAGAGAGCAAGAGAGAATTCTTCAAAAGGGCATGTAACTTTGTCTAAAGCATTGGAAAAGCTGCTTTCAGTATAACAAAACTGTGTGAAGGTTTTTGTACAGTGCAGCTGGGATTTCCCTGTCACTGTGGGCCTCAGAGCACAGTAGTATAGTGCAGAGTTCTGATACAGCAGCAGAGGAGATGATCAGATCCACTTTCTTATTCATTTTTTCTTGATCTTTTTTAAGTTGTATGGACAATTGTGGATGAGGTGGTTGAGCCTCAGTGACATGTTCACTGCTTTCATCAATAAGCAGCAGAAACTCAGGTCTTGATCCAGGTTTTTGTCGATACCAGTGGAGACTGTTAACTGATCCAGTATATGTGCAGGACAGTGAGATGTTTCTGCCTTCAGTTGAAAATACATTGGTTTGATCTGGTTTAATAGCTATTGTCAACAGCCCTCTGCTATAAAAACATTACAACAATATTGTGATATTTTAATCATAAATCACACATTTCACATGGAATATTGTGTCTTATTAATAAGAAAAAATAATATTTTGTGTGCAGTGTATATGACTTACCAACATCAGCAAGAGTGAAAAACACCACGAAGAGAACAACATTGTTTTCCTGAGTGTTTAGTTCAAACCTCTAGCTTTAGAAATGAATGCCAGTGTTACTATTTGATGTACATCTCCACCTCTAGCTCCACCCACTTGTATTTATGCATATTCATGACAACTGTGCTGTTCTAAATACTGTTTATATAAATCTCTGTAGAAATGTTTTGCATTAATAATGAAATGTGGTCCTAAGAAGCCGTGGATTTGTGCTGAATTTTCCTGTGATATTTTGACATTATTGATTACATCACTCTCTCTCTCTCTCTCTCTCTCTCTCTCTCTCTCTCTCTCTCTCTCTCTCTCTCTCTCTCTCTCTCTCTCTCTCTCTCTCATAACTAAAATAAGTATATTTGAAACATTCAGGAATTGTTATATTTGCTAAACTATTTTTCTTCAGTAGGTGGCTTTTTGGGATTGCACTGTGTGCCAATGGTTTTGGTGGTGTGCAAGCTAAAACCCTCACTGGTTCACACGGTTATCATGGTGTCACGGTTATAATGGTTGTTACTTTCCATTTAAACATTTTCAGATTATTTCTACTTTGTTCCTACTTGTTCCATTTCCTCATTGTTCTGTGAATTCTATCTAAGACAGTTTTACTGGATTAAATGCTATGTTGCAGTGGTATTATTGGTTTTGTGTGTAGAAATTAGTTTTGTTTGTTTTCTTCCTCTGTGTGTCATGTGTGCAGCAGAAGGCAGCTTATTAGTAGAACCACTATGTAGGAAAATAAGGTTTAATTCAGATAAGGAAGAAATATTTATACAAAACGTATGTCTTCATAGCCCCCATATATTTCACTTTCAAATACTGCTGAATTTGTCATTTTCATGTTGTTTTTTTTTTTTTTTTTCCATAAGGAAACAGATGTTGAAAGCAGATTGTAAAACTTAACAACTCCACTGAATTGGCCATTAAGAAAGTCCTGTCCTATCAGGGAAATAAACACACACAATTACCTTAAATTGACTTAAAATGCTTATTTATTAATCACAAAATAATAATTGAAACCAAAATACTTTCATGAAATGATTCTTAGTCTTTGTTTTTTATATTTTATCTCACACTGAACACTGTGCAAGACAGTAGAAAAAAGCAGTGCACTAATGAATGTTCTAATCAACCTTGAATGAGGAACCTGTCCTAAGCACATAGTAAACAAATACTGACAGCATATAATTTTTAATAATGAACACAATCAATCTATTCTATAAACATTCAATAATCATAAATTACTATATATTGTGGTTGAAAATTTAATATATATATATATATATATATATATATATATATATATATATATATATATAATATATATATATATATATATATATAACATATATATATATATATATATATATATATATAATATAATATATATATATATATATATATATATATATATATATATATATATATATATACATATACATTGGGGCATTGTTTGTATGCTTGTTTGTTTGTTGTGATAAACCTGTTATAAATAGGACAGTTTGGAGTGTATTTCAATGAGGTGATGATTAAACCAGCCTCTTTTCTGTCTTAGTCTATTTTACTTTGTCATGAATCATTTGATTTTAATATAATTGATATAGCCCTCTGCTTAATAAAGCCACTGTGAAAAAATGAGTTTATCCAGGCATCATCAAAAACACTTTGCAGCTCACAGAGAAGTATTGGTGCACACCTAATTATAAACAGTAGTACAGATTTATTATCAAATATAATTAGGATCATCTGTGTCCTGGGAACCGAAACAAAAATCTCACTTAGAAGTTTCCTAAACAGACTTACTTTCTTTTACAGGTTCAGGGTAACAGACATATTCCCAATACCACAACAGTAAAGACTGGAGTGGAGCAACCATTTCCATTTCAACCAGAACTTGTGATTTAGCTAGATATTTTTGTCTGAGTATCTTTCTGTCAGCTCAAAGGGTTTAGAGCAGAGAAGTCTTTTCTGTTCAACCAAGGCCTTGTGTTTTAATGAGCTTGCTAGCTTGTGCTTGTCAGCTCTTGACTGATCACAAATAACATGCAACACCAACACTAACAGACAGAAGGAGCACACAGCTGCCTGAGAAAGCTGACTGGGCTTAATATCAGTGCTGGATCAAGTGCTATTTTATAAGCTGCCAAATAATGAAGAGTGAAGTCTCCAGTTCACTAGTGTTACATTAAAAATCAGCAGCTTAAGAGTGCTTATTTAGAGCAGCTTATTTAAATATATATTGTTATTGCACTTTGTGTTATATTTTTATTATTATCAGGGGAATAACAACAAAACTGTATGAAATAATATTTTTTTTTATTAAAGATTAAGATTTATTTTTAAATGATTTCATGTCTGATTGTTCAACCAATAAGCATTACCAACATATGTAAGATGATCATTGTTGAAATTCAAAACAAATAAACATCAGAGTCTGAGAAATAAGAAAAGAAAAGTGTATTTGAATGAAACAGGTAAACAGCTCCCCCTGCTGAGAAAAATATCAAGCTTGACTTTTGTACAGTGTGTTTGAGTTTTGTGTCACTGTGGGCTGCATGGCGCAGTAGTACAGTGCAGAGTCTGATACTGCAGCAGGAAAGATCTCCAGATCTGCTTTCTCTCCGTTTACGAACTTTGGTGGATAGTCGTGGGTCAAGCTTATGTTCAACTCTAGTGCCACTATCTGATGATTCATAAATCAGCAGCAGAAACTCTGGTTCTGAATGAGGTTTTTGTTGATACCAGTAGAGATAGCTAGCTGAGTCATCATATGTGCAGGTCAGTGTGATGATGCTGCCTTCACTTGAAGATATGATGGTTTGGTCTGGTGTAATGCTGCTGTCAACAGCACCTGCTATAAAAACATTGCAACAACATAAACATTACTACTTTCATTGTTAGATTTTTTTTAACCGAATTATGTTTAGGTATCAGTTCAAATCTCCAGCATTCACCTAAAGTTTGTGTATAATATAAATGACTTACCAATGTTTTTAACAACTATGAAAATAAAGAAGAGTAACATGACTGTTGTGTCTCTCTTGCAGTAGGTATAAATGGCAGGATCTCTGTGAAACTTCTAAACTCTATCTTACCACATCTAGCTCCACCCACATTTACTTAGTCATAGTCATGTCAGTTCTGGCATTATATGTGCTAAATCCATTGTTTAAATAACAAGCAGTGAATGCTCATAATATATTTTATTGCATGTTTAAATCTGTTAAGGCTGAATTTTGATAGATTTAGTAATAATATTAAGCAGTTCACTAGCATGAGAACTCTTTACTAATTGTTTGTTTATTGTGTGTGTAGTATAGTAACTGCATTCAATCATATATTCAGATTAATTTAAATTATTCTGTAGTGCTAAATGCTACACAGTGTAGCTAATGCTATAGTTATCTGTCTGTGTTTAAAGACGGACTTCAGTATCTACCCTGAATGAGCCTCCCTAACACCCCCAAATAAAATGTTTCACTATGCTGGTGTAAATAAATACTTGACAAAATGACTCCCATTTGTTACAGAAGGTATGAACACCATCGAAATTTGACAAAAGTCTTGAACCTCTGTGATAAACAGACTAGCATCAATGTGCTCATTAATCTCTATCACTACTGAACTTTTGCTTTCCTGCTACACTTTCAATTTTTTTTTTACAGTGTAATTTTGGCATATGTTTTGTGCTGGTATTTCTTATTATGTGTACATTTTAGAGGCATGCAATACGATAATTCACCTGCAGACTTTGGTCCAAGTAAAAGCATGTCTCTTTTGTTCAACTTGAGGAAGGTCCTGCTGTGCTGTTTAGCTGTGACATTAAGTCACCAGGTTATGTCTGCAACCTGATAACTATCAAGTAAATGGCAAGTTCTGAATCATCTGTTTCTCTATCAATCATCTGAATTATCTATATCATCCACACTAGTGAGCTACGGCAACTAATTAGTCAAGTAGCTAAATAGTGCCTTGACATAGCTTCAGCATTCCGGCTTTGATTCTGAGCCACAGATTACTCACTTTGTGTAGATTTGCATGTTCTCTCCATGGCCACAATACATGCCAGTAGCTGATTTATCTAAATTGCCCCTAAGTATGAATGTATGTTTTAGGATGCTGTCCTGTAAGATGATACAATCCAAGGACCCACCCCACTCCCAGCTTTCCTGAGCTAGGCTCAAGGTTGGCTCTAATTTTCAGAGATTATTCAATGGAATACAATGTGGGACTTGCACCTCCTTGGACCTCTTGAGAAACAAGCTTCCAACTGAGAACCAAGCAGACGGCACTCCAATTTTCCAGAAGTTTTGTTCCACCCAGTCTATTCCATGTAAAACCAGGGTTCGTCCGGGATTTGAACCCGGGACCGCTTGCACCCAAACCGAGACTCATACCCCTAGACCACGAGCCAGGTTGCCCTTGTTTGCTCTCTGCTGTGTGCTGAAGGATTTTCATTGTACTCTGCACTGTTCGGCCTTCCTGTTCATATGGGACTGGGGGCCGAGTAAAGAAACTCCGGTTACACAAAGTCAAGTTAACAATAACCAGAGGGCTCCTGTGGATTTGAACCTTTTTGGAACCCTCAAGAAGACAGCAGCCAAGTGTGAACCAAGTAAACAGCTCTTGGCTTTGGGCCAAATACATCATGAATCTTTCTCATCATCATGATGAGAAAAAGCCAAGTCTTGCATAACAATGAGTTAACAATATCATACCTCTAGACCAACGAGCCAGATTTCCCTTGCCCGGGATGTCCTGCACTGATGCAATTTCACTTTTACCCTACAAACGTACATCTTCCTGTTCTATGGGGCTCATGCTAACTTTTCAGTTGACAACTATTGCAATAATTTCACTAACTCCATTCTGTTGGAAAGGAGACATCAACAAGCAGTGTTCTTGAGGCCGTGCCCAAAGAACAGAAAGGAATGAAAGGAAGTCAATATTAAGTGGGAGGAACTCTGAGTTCATTTCATGCAAATAGTCAACATTAACTAAATACAAGGTTGGTTTCATCAAGTAGCACTGGTTCCAATAGCCAAAAAAATGTTACACATATAGTAACAATGTGCAAAACTCCATGATGTGTGTTAGTGTCCATGTGCTTGATTCTCCGTATTTTTTCCACTCTGATTTTTCCAAATGAAGTGCTTGAAAACAGAATAATCATTGAATGAATGAATGTGTGTAAGAGTAAAAAGTGTGTGTATTACACATCAGAAGAGATGAATATTATGTTTATTTGTACACCCCCTTTATACATCCGACAATAGAAAAGCACCAGTTCAAAATAAAACAGTGATCAATTTTTAAAAAAAAAATGTAATTAATAAATGCCATTAAAAAATTTCCATTTTTATTCAAGTTCTTTTATTTGTTTCTTTAAGATATGTAGCCATGTTATTGTACATCACCACTGCATTATTATTTCTACTGAAATGCAGTGTTTGAGTATAAAGCAGTGTGTAAGCACTTTTTTGCCTGGCAAGAGGTTTTGTTCAGTGTTATTAAGTTTCCTATTACTGTGGCCTCAGTACATGCATTTAAATGAATAAAAATTAATTAGAATGAATCATGGGAAAAACTGCAGCAAAGTACAATTAATTTCATTTAATACAGTACACACCAGCAACAAGTGACACAGTGTCTTTTTATTTTTTTCTGTTACTTCAGCTGCATATGTTACCACAAATGTCTTTTTGTGGTCTGTGGTTAACTGATAAGTTGCTAAAGGAAGTATCTTTGATATTTATCATTTAACTTCAAATGAATTATTTCACAGGTTTTTGTACAGTCTCTCATTGACTCTGTATCACTGTGCTACTACTCTAAGAGCACAGTGATAGATTGCAGAATCTGAGATCTGCAGATCTTTGATATTAAGTACAGTAGAGTCTGGGGATGTTTCTGCATTGAATCGAGAGCCAGAGGGGTTGTAATCATCAGATCTTGTCCTTGTACCTTTAAGAAGTAGAAACTGTGGTGCGCTGTTAGGATATTGTTTGTACCAGTAAAGAATAATATAATCACTGCTTGACTCATATGAACATCTCAGAGTAGCAGTGTCTGTTTCCTTCATGACAATGGTGGCATCTTCCTCCTTTGGTCCAATTTTATCTGCAAAACTGTCTGTGTATAGAAGAATATCAATAAAGACATTATATAGATATCAAAAGATTAAAAAAAGCATTTATTAAAAAGAGCATTTATTTTTAAAGGATTTCTTCTCTGATACATACCCAGACAGCATGGTCACATTGAAACAATGTTGAGTCAGTGTTGATGCGTCAACGCCAATTACATTGAATTAACGTTACAAAGTGATGTTGCTTTAGCACCCTCAGTTAATGTTGAAGCAATACTGATATTTTAAACACAAATCAATGGTAATAATATTGATTAAACATTACAAAGTGATATTTTTTCAACACGTCTTTGGCACTGTTGAAATAATGTTGAGATTTCAACCATAAATCAATGGTAATAGCATTGATTCAACATTATAGTGATATTTTTCCCACATCACTTTTGCACCCTGAATTAATATTGAAATTATGTTGAGATTTCAGCCACAAATCAACAGTAATAGCATGGATTCAGCATTACAAAGTGATATTTTTTCCACATCACTTTTGCACTCTCAGATACTGTTGAAATAATGTTGGAATTTACCATTAATCTATATATTATATACTATATTATTAAATAAACATTACAAAGCTATATTTTTTCAACATCATTTTTGCACACTCAATGTTGACATTTCTTTCAGAATTCAATGGTACTATTATTGATTACACATTACAAAGTGATGTTTTTTCAGCATCACTTTAGCACCCTAATTTGTTGAAACAGTATTAATATTGAAGACAAAAAACATTTTTGAAACCATTGAATCAATGATCAAGCTACTATAATGAAAAAAAAGAAAAGAAAAAAAAACACTTCTCCACTGGTTCAATCACATTCTTATTTATTTTTTTGCTGTCTTTTAATTCAATCAACTGAAAGCACTTCATACTATGTCATGAAAAAAAAGAAAAAAAAAAAATCATACAGATGCAAAAGTCAAGCAAAAAAATAAATAAATAAATAAAGACAAAATTAATTTGTTTCTGGAGGCACCAAAGGAACAGTTGTAGTTGTTTGATGTGCAGTTCCACCCACACGGTATGGTGCATATCGGAGCCATTTCTGGACTGCCTGAATATATTCATTTTGGGAAACTTTTCCCACACCCATCTGCAAAGTCAAAGCATCTGAAAACAAAAACAGAAAACCAACAGGATATAAAATGTATACAATTGAATACATTAATGGAGGCACTGGAAGAGGGAAATATTGGATAGAGTAAGGTAGATTTCTGGGAACACAAAAGGCAGAAGGACAGTTCAAATCAATGATAGTTATAACTCACCAAATATACACATATTCAAGAAAGTATCCTTGAATGCCCTCTTTTGCCTTGACTGCTCTTTAACCATCTTCCCAGCCCAATTTATTGATGATGCCAGCTCATTGGTCAGTGCACAGGAAAGCATGCGACGGACCCTCATTTCCAGTGAGGTTCCTCCATTTATGCTAAAGTGTCTCACCCGCCATACAAAAAAACGGATTAATAACAAAATGGTCTACATAGAAGCACTAACCATCATTTGCCTTGCTTCACTGGATTGTAAAATATCTTCTGCAGTCTCAAGCTCTTCAGTATTGTGCAGAGGGACTGAGACAGGCAATGGTAGCAAAGGTTGCTTTGAAGGCAAGGACTGTCTGAAGAATTCCTGACATTTCTCCCGGAGTTCCTTGACTTCTTTTACAAGTTCTGTGACAGTTCCAATCAACTTTTGTAAAGCAACATCTTGGAGTATAAAAACATTACAGTTCAAAACATATTTAACATGCATACTGTATAAGGAAGGTAGAAAAACTTCTCTGCACTTGCCTTTCATTAACTGTCTTGCAGAATCACTTGCACCTGCAACAAGAAAAAAAGTGCTAATGAACAGACTCGCACATTAGCATCCAAAATATATTTTAAGATAAACAATATTGTATATTGTTGTAAACTGCTTGGAATTTGGAAGCTGGAAATTACACTCAAAGCAATTATTGGTCTGATTGCAAAACTGCCAAAGCACTTCTGGAATTTATACCCTCTTGATCCTTGGAAGATGGTTCCTGGCTGGGGTACATGGCAGGCAGGGCTGATGAGTCGCTTGACTCAGTCAAGTATGGAGAACTGCTGCACATCTGGTCAGAGGACTCCAAAGTATAGTTAGGCAGAATTTTGATAGAAGGCTGGACAGAGGTCTTGACTCTGGAAGCTGATTGAACAGGAGCCTGCATTTTGTTGGAGACTGCAGAGAAACAGATTTTACGTGTATAACATTTGCAAAATTACATTTTGGGACGTCCACATAAATGGAACAATTGCATATACTGCGTCTTTGCCACTCAGTCTTGGTTACATAAACATCACTGTTATACCTGGATATAGAAGTCTAGGAGCTGGGCAGAGCTTTCTTTTTTTAACTTCGTCTTTTGTATCAGATGTTCTGTTGTAAACTGGATTGGGTCTAATAGAAAAAGAAAACTTCAGATACATCTAGCAATTTTATTTCATTTTTGTGATTATTCTTTCCCCTTGCCATTTATTAATTTTTCCCCCTTCTGAAAATAAACGCAAAGAAATTTCAGGTGTTACCTGGATTTTCTTTTTTCAAACTTCTCAGTTTGTTCATCAGACTGAATGTCAGTTGTGTCGCAGTTCTCCTGTAGGTATCTTTTCAAACTCTTCTCAGCTTCTTCATATGTGGCTGCAAGTTAAATTTTGTGAGTGTAATAACTAAAGTACAGAATTTAATTCCACCTTATACTTAATTTATGCTTACTTTGAATTTATACACTTACCTCGACTTACAAGGTGTCTAACAGGTTCATAGGACAACCATTCTTCAGTAGGCAGCTCATATTTTTTAACTGCAGCCCATACCTTGGCTGTGTCTTTGGGTGGATATGGTGGCCATAGAAGCTTCTTTCCAATCAGCCAGCTGTGTGGCACAATTTCTGTGCCACCATTTTGAAATTGAACAATGCACCACTGCTTCATTTTTTTTTTAACAAAATAACTCCCCTACAATACAAGAACGCAAATTTAAACTTTCCCTTGGAGATATAGAAAAAAAATGAAAAAGCAGGAACTAATTATGTACAATTAAGTATAAGCTTCTCTTACAACAGCAAAGGCATGTTGTAATCTACAAACAATTCATTATGTCATATGAAATGAGTGGCATGGCAATGAAGACATTTTTGTCAGGACAGAGGAAATATTTCAGCTTAATATCTTGGAGTCTGGCCACATCAAGATTGTCATGCATCTCCCACACTTTATAACAACCTATGCTGGTTGACTCGGGTAGGAGAAGAATGATTCTTGATGATTAAACTTTTGAAATAGGACAAAAATCCCTACCCCATCTACCTTAATGATATTTCTTAAAATAGCAATGTGGCCAACTATTTGCACACAATTATCTCCTTGCACTATAGACAGAGTGTACTTTTCTGTGACCACTTTTCTGAACTGTTTGCCAAGAGCACTGGACCATCAAAATGTGGTTGACTTAAGTTGCACTTGTGAGGCTTTGCTGACTCTGGATTTGGCATTTCAGATAACATTTTCACAACTTGCTGTAAGGGTAAGTGAGGCTTGCGCAAAAGATGTTTTATTTGTCCTAAATAATTCTCAAAAGGAAATGCTGACACATTATCCAAAGGTCCAAAGAGACAATACTCTTCAGCCAGATGAGTCAGTTGGTGTATATTGTAGACTATTTCACGTCTACCATATAGTTGTCCAAAGTGGCATACAAAAGAGACACGCAATTCATGAGCACAATCACTCATCGCCTTTGGGGTTCCAGAGGATAAAAGCAAATGCATAGTAACAGAAAACAACAATGTTCTCATACATCTGCATTTGAATGCAATTCTGAAGCACAACGGGGCCTGTATACAACATAAATGAGCGCAGCTCAGTCGCTTTCCAGCAGTCAGTTTCTGATAACCCTCTTGGTTTCCGGCTAAACTCAACAGGCGTGTAGGGACTCAGCAGCTTTAACTTTTCAGAAATTTCAGCTACAGTTTGAGTGGACAACCTAGTGATATGTGCTTTACCTCTGATCCAAAAGTTCAAAAGTTTCCTAGTGACACCTAGACAACATAAGTGCATATAATCTAATGGAAACATGGTAACCATTTTTACCAAGCCAGCTAAAGGAGAAAGTTTTTGGTTCAAGTGATGGTCTTCATCAATCATATCATTAAAATCAGAATCAGTCCTCAACTTTGCATCAGTTTCTGGGTATGTCATTTTATTTTGCCACTCACCCACTTGAACACATTTGTCACAGCCCGAGTAGCCATTGTGAGATTTTGTATTTTTAACAAAGGCTCTGGCAGGGGCATCACACACAAAAGAGCATACTTGTACCAATACGTTTCGACCATTGTAAACAATACCATGCAGAAGAACATCAGCTACATCGTCAATAAATGGCTTTAAGAACTCAAATATGCACTTGGGCTTTTTCATACCCCAGTAAAGGCCAACGAGGAAGGGATGTTTGGTATAGTCCCAATTGACAATAGCAAGAATTGGCCAGAATTGAAGTATACAGCTTTTGAAAAGTGGAAGCCCATCTAAATTGAACTGTAATTGAACTGTTTGCAATTGTTCAGGCAGGATTAAGCTTTTCAAACGTGACACTATCCCCTTTGCCAAGCCAAAATGATAATACTCCCCGCCTTCCATCTTTATGGTAGATACATGGGTGTGGGTCTTAAGAACTGTCCTGGCATCTGTGAGCAATTCTGGATGAAACATTCGCAGAATACTTAAAAGGGCACTGAGTGCAGCAAGTGAGACTGAGAAGGTAGAGGCCCAATATCGCAAACTCCTTAAAAGAAACTCACTCGTTGGAGCTTCTGATTCAGTATCAGAGTCAAAATCTGATGAGTTGACTGTATAATTATTAACATCATGCATATTGGTTGGATGCAACAGAACCTCATCAGACACCCCACCAGGGAACTCATCTGTGACTGAATCATTACAATCTGAACCAGCTGACTATAACAACTTTAGGGTACTCGGCATAATTTTTTCCTGCTTCAACATGGTTTTCTTGTGACACAGAATTTTGTGCACCCGTTTCATTAAATTGTTGTAGTATTTCTGACTCTGCGGACTTAATCATTGATTTCAATTTACGCCTCTTTGACCACCGTGAAGTCATTATTGCTACAAGTGGTGCAACAGTTTAAGTTTTTAAAAACTGGCTTATTGTATATCAGACTGTGCCTCTTTTCTTTTGGGTTCTCTGAAAAAGCAAGCATGATATCGCTTAAAAGCAAGTCAATTAAATTATCAGTTATGCTGTGGACTGCAACTCAATGTATGATCAATGTCACCATCATTAAGGGTGTGCTTCTCATTTCTCTAATTATCCAACCTCATCAGCCTTAACTCCTCCTACTGAAGGCCTTGGAGTAAATGCAAAGAGTAACAGAAACATAGGCTATGTAAAGTTTAATATTCATGCTCATGGGCTTCTACAGATCAGCTAAATATTGTTGGAATTTTATTAATCAAGGCTAAAGACAAACTCATGATGCACTTTTTAATCACCCACATCATCACCCATATTTTGGCTCTTGGTTTTCATCAAAATTTCAATGTTGATTCAACATAAATCAAACTTTGAAATTTCAATCTCAGTCAAAATGATGGTTCAGATGAAAACACCACATTGTATCAATGTCACCTTGCTACCTGAGTGGTTTATTTCAACACTTTAATAACTTTAATTAATATATCTTATTAGATTCAGTAACAATAAATCAAATGCAAATAACAAGCATGCAAAAAAAAGAAACAGAAATAAGATATATGCACCATTGTTTGAAACACAGAGAGGTCATGCATGTCAAACACACGAGACTTCTGTATAGGATGCACCTGTGTTTTCTCTCTAATGAAGAAGCATCAATTAAACAACTGAGAAGTGCACATGCAAAACCAAAATGGGCGTTTACCAATCAGTGGCCAATTTCAAACTACAACAGATGTTTTTCAACAGACTTACTAAAACCATGAAGGCCCACCCTTAAACCAAGCCCCCAGTGGATTAGAGCAAATCGGGTAAAGTGGTTGAAAATGCCCATTATGAACTGACACGCCCCACTGATGGGGAAACACTCACTAGTGTTCTGCACAGATACACACCTGCATGATCTCCTGATCATCAACTACAAATCACTGTTAGTTCAATGTCACTGTCTCCACCCATGTGTGTTGTCGACTTTCATCACAATTTCAATGCTGATCCTACACACTTTAAACATTGAAATGTCAATCTCAACCAAAATGATGGTTTGGATCAAAACTCAACATTGTACCAATGTTACCATGCTGTCTGGGGTACATTGTAGAAAGCCTTCCCAGAGGAGTTGAAGCTGTTATAGGTGCAAAGGGTGGGCCAACTCCATATTAAACCCTACGGTTTAAGAATGGGATGTCGTTAAAGTTCATGTGCACGTAAAGGCAGACGTCCCAAAACGTTTGGCAATATAGCGCATGTTTGTAATTGCTCAATATGTCCAGGTCCAAGCTAGCCTCATATGAATGGTAGTGGAAGCATTCGGACATGCATGCCTTGCAGGATCAGCATTTCTTCAGGATGACTACGCTAGCTTTTTTGAATCTGACGTCAAAGAATGTGCTTCCAGTAAATGGTCAAACAGATGTTCTGCCTGCTCCTTGTATTTTGCATGCTCCCCTGCAAGTCTTGGTTTTAGCCAAGACCATCAGCACTAGTGCTGCTGAGTGCTTGACCTGTGCTGCTGAGTGCTTGACCTGTGCTGCTGAGTGCTTGACCTGTGGTGCTGAGTGCTTGACCTGTGGTGCTGAGTGCTTGACCTGTGGTGCTGAGTGCTTGACCTGTGGTGCTGTGGCTTAGTTGGTTAAAGCGCCTGTCTAGTAAACAGGAGATCCTGGGTTCAAATCCCAGCAGTGCCTGCCTTGTGTGGTGGTGTAGAAGCTGTGCCATCCAACCCTTTCTTACACTCTGAGATGAAACACCACTCAAGCAAGCCAAGATGGATTCAGAGCCAGACTGCATAGAAAATTCTGAGGCATTGCATAGGTGAGAGAAAAGCTTGTGGGTTCATGTGATGCTGCTTGCTATTTATGGAAAAGCAGCTATCCAACGCACAGGCAAACACTATGCAGTCAGTGAATGTGGCTGAACCTGGAAGAAACACCATGCATCTGTAGGCTCTGTGGTGAACTTGATAGCTGTTAGTCTTCTAGGCTTGTAGTTTGGGCTATTCAATCCTTCTGGGCTCCATGGTATTGCATAGTTCAGAGAAGTCCTTGTGGGTTCAGGTCACGTCGTTGGCTATCAACTGCAAAGCACCTGTCCCTTGAACAGGCAAATGCTATGCGGTCCGTGAACTTGGATGAACCTGAGAAGAAACACCATGCCACAGAGCATCTGTAGGCTCAGTGGTGACCTTGATAGCTGTTAGACTTCTAGGCTCATAGCTGAGGCTATTCAGTCCTTGTGGGCTCTTTGCTCCTATGCATTGCATTGGCGAGAGAAAATTCTTTTTGCGTTCAGGTCCTGTCTGGCCTGTGCTGCATGATGATTTCAGTTGCCGTTAACAGAAAAGCAGCTGTCTATTGAGCATGCAAGCACTAGGTTGTCCAAATTCCTGGACAACCTAGTGCTTGCATGCTCAATAGACAGCTGTCTATTGCTGTCCAGGAATTTGGACAACCTAGTGCTTGCATGCTCACCCTATGGCTGCTACAGGCTCTGTGGCGCAATGGATAGCGCGTTGGACTTCTAGGCTCCTCAGTGAGGCCATTCAAAGGTTGTGGGTTCGAGTCCCACCAGAGTCGCTTGGTTTGTAGGTTACCTGCTCCACCTCATGATGTGCCTGTAAACAAATCTGTTGTTTATAAGGTTGCCAAGGCTCTGCCCAGAGATAAGAGAGTATGTTCTCTAATGTCTGCTGATTCATACATGTTTGTGATTGCTCATTTGTCCAGGATCCAAGCCATCAATGGTAGTAGAAGAACTTGGGACATGCATGCCTGTGCAGGATCAGCATTTGTTCAGGATGAGTAGGTTGTCTTTCTCTGAATCTGACATTACAGAACGTGCATCCGATAAATGGTCAAACGGACGTTCTGCCTGCAACTTTTACTTTGCATGCTCCTGGAGTAGATCTTGCCGATTCACCATACAGGTGAGGCACAACACAGGAGCTAGTGCAGGTGGACTAGTGGCCTGTGGTGCTGTGGCTTAGTTGGTTAAAGTTCCTGTCTTGTAAACAGGAGATCCTGGGTTCAAATCCCAGCAGCACCTGACTCATCTGTGGGTGTTGAAGCCATTCCTTTTGTTACTTTGTAGAAAGTAGAGGTGATCTGTTACTTCTAGAGATATTTTAAAAAATTCCAGTTCTAACAGTTTAATTGCAGTTTAAACAGGACTTCTGGTACAGGGTGTAATCACAGATGTCTAAGAGGATGTAGTGGGCATATCCGCTACTTCCGGTGTCAACTTGACGTTGTATGAGTTGTTGCTGCTGTGCAAGAATCCAAATGTATAACACGCCTTTTGTTACTCGTTCTTCATGTGATTTAGGCACGATTAATGGGATTGAATCAAGAAAAATATGGAAAATGATATCATGATAATGATATAATGACATATAATCATATAACATGATAGCTCTGTTGTACCCATTTAGAAAGTGGGTATAGCTAATATTATCAAAATGTAGTACATATAAACTTGCAAATGATCCTCAGAAACACCGTCACTATGAGTTAAAAGGAGGGAATTGCTGAGCACAGAAGAAGATGGCTCAGAAATGATAAAGCCTGAACACATACCGTCTACGGTTTTTATTTTAATACTCAAGTTTGTTTCTGTGATTACAGATGGGGCGCAACGTGATAAGTAATATATTTATTTTTTCGGCAAGTAATACAGTGGTTAAGATGTTGGCTTAATTATTATTATTATTATTATTATTATTATTATTATTATCATTATTATTATTATTATTATTATTATTATTATTATTATTATTATTATTTCTGGTAGCTTTAATTATTATTTATAAATGTAATACATGAAGTTTATTCAGAGACTCCAATCCGTGTCTCAGACAATCCCACGTGGGTCCCGAGCCCCGGCAATCTCTGCAGCTCTGACGTCACCTGCGTGTGCGTGTTCACGTCTCCGAATTGTTTATATGTGTTTAAATCTGTCTCCATGGTGATAATGCATTCCATCCAATACTTTTAAATTAATACACAGCGTTTGGATTTCTACTTGGATACGGATCAACATCAACTCATCTCTACAACAACTCATCTCTACAACATCTCATCTCTACAACAACTCATCTCTACAACATCTCATCTCTACAACAACTCATCTCTACAACAACTCATCTTTACAACACCTCATCTCTACAACATCTCATCTCTACAACAATTCTTCTCTACAACAACTCATCTCTACAACAACTCATCTCTACAACAACTCATCTCTACAACATCTCATCTCTACAACAAATCATCTCTACAACAACTCATCTCTACAACAACTCAGCTCTATAACATCTCATCTCTACAACATCTCATCTCTACAACAACTCAGCTCTATAACATCTCATCTCTACAACAACTCATCTCTACAAACATCTCATCTCTACAACAACTCATCTCTACAACATCTCATCTCTACAACAACTCATCTCTACAACAACTCATCTCTACAAACAGCGACAACCGACGAGGAACTTCAGACAGTGATGGCTTTCCGCGGATTTCTGCAGGAACTGAAGAGCTGGACTCTGGGAGAGATCGCCTGTGCTGCGGGTCTGGTCGCTTTCACAGCCGGTGCGGGTTACTGCGTTTACCGCAGCCTGTGGGGAGAAAGAGCTCCTCCTGAACACACACAGCCTCCTCACGGTAGGAGGATCTTTATCCTTTAATGTCACACTGTTTCTACAATAAATCATGTTAAAGTTACAGTGTTACAGTTTAATGTTATGTATCACACAAGCGACCTCATGTTTGTGCGAAGCAGCCTAATGCTAGTTACCGTGCTAGCGAACTTGGCTACTGGCTTAAATCAATCAATCAATCCTCTCTGCGCCGTCTGGTGCTTGAGGCGATGGCAAGGGAACTCCACTTGGCTCAGTCTGCTGCTGTCCTGGGGGCTGTTTCGAGGGTCAGTCCCCTGCTCTTCAGGTCTTTCTCCACAGTCCTGCGCCAGGTCTCCTTTGGCCGCCCGCGGTTCCTCTTCCCTTGTGGGGTCCATCGTAGGGCTATCCTTGGCAGCGAATCAGGTGGCATGCGGCAAACATGTCCCAGCCATCTCCATCGGCGTTTCTGGATTGTTTCTTGTATTGAGTTCGCACCTGTTCTTCTGCGCAGCTCCTCGTTTGAAATGGTGTTAGGCCAGGAAAACTTCAGGATGCGTCTCAAGCATTTATTTTGGAATACTTCTAGCTTCTGTTCAATGGCAGTTGTTGTCTTCCAACATTCTGATCCGTACAGGAGCACACTGATGACGTTGCTTCTGAAGATCTTGATTTTGGTGTGAATGCTGAGGCTGGTGGTTCTCCATATGGGCTTGAGCATGGCGAAAGCTTGATTTGCCTTGCTGACTCTGGTGTTGATGTCTTTGTTGCAATCGCCATCGGTTGTCACTTTGCTGCCCAGATAGACAAATTCTTGCACGTCTTCCAATGGAGTGCCATCTATGGCGATAGGGGTGTTGGAGGTGACGTTTTTCCTCAGGACCTGGGTCTTCTTGTTGTTGACCTTAAGCCCGATGGTGCTGGCAATCTCACTGAGTTTCTCGGTCTTCTGTTGGATGTCCTGGTGTCTGTGGGCCAACAGTCCAAGGTCGTCAGCATAGTCCAGGTCCTCCAGAGCTGTCGTCAAGGTCCACTGTATTCCTCGTCGCTGTCCTTCGGTGACGCTTCGCATCAGCCAATCAATGGCCAGAGAAAACAGGATCGGCGACAGGATGCATCCCTGCTTCACTCCGGTGTGCACATTGAACGGTTCGGTAAGTTCATTGTTATGGATGACACGACACTCAAAGTTCTTGTACAGGTCCTGGATGATGGTTACCAGCTTCTTTGGAATGCCGTAGTGTCGAAGTATCTTCCAGAGTGAGTCACGGTGTAGGCTGTCAAACGCCTTCTCGAAGTCGACGAAGACCAGGTAGAGTGGGCTGTTCCATTCGTGGGACTGTTCCAAGATCTGCCGAAGCGTGAAGATGTGGTCGATGCATGACTTTCCTTTCCTGAAGCCAGCTTGTTCTTGACGCAGTTTGATGTCCACCGCTGCTATGATGCGCTGTAATATAATGCGGCAGAAGACTTTGCTCGTGAGAGAAAGTAGAGTGATGCCCCTCCAGTTGTTGCAGTCCCCTAGATCTCCTTTCTTAGGCAACTTGATGATGGTGCCAATTCTCCAAATGTCTGGGCATCTCTCCTTTTCCCAGATGTCTTGCAAGACGCACTGAAGAACCAGTGGCGTTTCCTCTTCCTCCGCCTTGAGCATTTCGGGGCACACGCCATCCTCTCCAGGGGCCTTACCGTTCTTCATCTTGTGGATGGCTGCCTTGACTTCCTCCACTCTAATGTCTCCCATGTCAATGTCCAGGTCCTCATCTGCCTCAGGTATGTCAGCAAGCGCTGGTGGATCTGGCCGGTTCAGGATTTGACGGAAATGTTCTTTCCACCTTTCTAGTTTTGCATATTCTTCTGTGATGGGAGTTCCGTCCTTTGCTCTTACAGGGATGTCTTGATTCTGTCCGCGGTCTCCTCTCAGTTTCTTGGTGGTCATGTAGACGGTTTTCATGTCTTTCTGTTCTGCAGCCCTCTCAGCATCCTCAGCAAGTTGTTCGATGTGCCTGCGCTTGTCCCTTCTTGTCGATGTCTTGACTTCTCTGTCTTTCTCCCTGTACCAACTCGTTATTCGCTCTTTTAGCCTTGGTGATTTGGAGTCCAGTAGCTTCTTCTTGATCTGTCTTCTTTCTTCTATGGTTTTCCAGGTGTCGTTGGAAATCCATTCTGTTTTAACGTTCTTTCTGTATCCAATGGTCTCTTCGGCGGCTTCCTTCAAGGCTTTGTTGAAGCTGTCTATGGTCAGCGCTGCGTCATCCTGGAGGATTGCAAATCGGTTCTTCAGGGAAATGCTGAATTCCTTCTTTGCTGTCGGTTCTTTCAGCTTGGCAACGTCGAAACGCTGGCTCCTCTTGTCTCCGATCTTTGCCTTCCTCAACTTCAGGGTCAGCTTCGCCACTACCAGATTGTGGTCACTGCCAGCGTCGGCGTGTCGCATCACGCGTACATCTTGTAGGGAGCGCCTCCACTTTCCGTTGATGATGATGTGGTCGATTTGGCTCCGAGTTTTTCCGTCCGGTGATGTCCACGTTAGCTTATGGATGGTCTTGTGTTGGAAGAGTGTTCCGCCGATGACGAGGTTGTTTTCTTCGCATAGGTCGATGAGTCTTTCGCCGTTTTCCGTGCATTCTCCCTCTCCATGACATCCCATGATTCTCTCTCTGTCCAAGTTATTGCTGCCAACTCTTGCATTAAAATCACCCATCAGGAGAAGCACGTCGTGCCCTGGGATGTCCTCGAGTGCCGCCTACACTGTGCTGTAGAACTGGTCCTTGTCCTCCTCTGCCGCCGCATTGATCGGGGCGTAGGCTACCAGGATCGACAGCTTGATGTACCTTGAGTTCATCCTCACATACAGGAGCCGTTCACTGATGGGTTTCCACTGCAGCAGCGCGTTGGCCTGTTTCTTGTTGATGATAAGAGCTACTCCTTCATCGTGGTTGTCATCCTTTCTTCCTGACCAGATGATCAATTCTCCTGTGTTCAGTTTCTGTTTTCCTGTCTGGGTCCATCTGGCCTCCGTGATTGCGAGTAGATCCAGGTTGTATCGGTTCATCTCGTTCACTGTCTGCACTAACTTTCCCGTCTGGTACAATGTTCGTACATTCCAGCATCCCACTCGCATGTGGCGTTTCGGCGTTAGGAGATCCGCTGTCGGGCTGGAGACGTCCTCTCGGCTTTGGTCCCCGTCCTTCATAAGCCCAGTTGCCTGGACTGCATCACTCCCTTTGCCAGGTGAAGTTGTTTCCCTTGTTTTCGTTTCCGTAGCGGAAGTGTTTTTACAGGGTTGGGTTGCTAGCCCCACGCCTAACCCTCCTCCTTTCTCACCCGGGCTTGGGACCGGCCACGGCGGAGTTCCTTGGCTTAAACTACACAATAAAATCATTAAGCCTGGTTTAAGAATTTATTTTATTTCCACAATGAAATATTTACCCCATTAGAAGGCCATTTTTAACAACCCTGGCTACTGGTTTTAATAAAAATAAATCGCGCTTAGCTTTGTGATTCAGCAGCTAGCGCGCTAACGGACTTTAGCCGATTTTTGCCGATTTCAATGACAGTGTAATAGTTGGACTAATCATATCTACCGAGAGAACTTGTATATTTCTAACAATTTATTGGTTATATTAATGTGAATATGATATTTCTCCTAATAATAGTTAACATGCTAGCGAACATGGCTGCTGGTTTAATTACACACTAAAATCCTGAACCGAGTTGATGAGCTTGGGTAACGAGAATTTAGTTTATTTCCACAATATAATATTTAACCATTTAAAAGGTGACTTTTCACAACCCTGAGTACTGGTTTTACACTAAAGCATGATTAGACTAGTGATTAGTCAGGACTAAAGGACTTAGTTACAGATGTGTGTTAAACAAGCTACTAATGCTACAATTAGTCTGTTTTTTACTGGGTCTCTCTCTCTCTCTCTCTCTCTCTCTCTCTCTCTCTCTCTCTCTCTCTCTCTCTCTCTTTCTCTACTACCTAATAAACTTGGCCATTTTAATGTTTTACATTTAACAGGAAATAATAGTTGTAATTAAACTTACATAAAACTAATTTATTGCAGAGCTTGTGGATTTGCTGGGAGAATCATCAGATACTCCCTCAGTCCTCCAGGTATGTGTCAGTAAAATATTTTAACTACATTTGAAACCTGTAGGCTGCTTTTCTCTAAGTGTGTGTGTGTGCACGTGTGTGTTAAGGTTGTTGAGCCAATCCTGCCGCTGCTGCCCACCGAAACTCACCCTACATCTTCAGCTGTTGTTCTGGTAACCAAACCTGTCATTATTTACTAAATCTGATCGCTCGATTTTACAAGTGACAGAATGTGTTAGTGTGAAACTGCTATGATAAAAAGCACTTATGATCTTCATGCTCTACTTTTCACAGCCCCTCAGTGCTGGTGAGCTGAACAGCACCTGCTGTAATGTTGAGTACAACACTGCAGATTCCTCCCTCTCCCAGTCGGAGGTACTCTACAGTGCTGTAGCTGAGATACAAATACACACACATACTTCTTTACAAGTTGTAATGTTTAGTTTTGTTTCTTTATTTCTAGCCAGTGGACATTAGGAGAGACATCCTCAGGATGGTAAGGGGACCAGAGAGTCGGCTCTGCTGGCTTGAAACCGCAGAGACACACCGCTTGACTCTCGAGGTAATCACAGAATTTACTACTTTCATGATTTGACTTTAATGATTATTAAAGAGAACTTAAATGAAATGCAGTTGTAGATTTTGAGTTTCATCTAATTGTCATTTGCAGGGTTTCCCTTTCCAGAACAACTATGAGGACAGTTTCCCTGGCATTCAGGTAAGGGGTTATTCATTGTGTCATCACAAGATTGTGTTAATTGCAGTTACTAATTGTGTTTGTGTGTTTTAAGGTCGTTGAGCCAAACCCTCAGCTGCTGCCAAACAAACATCACCAGGAATCATCACCTATCCTTCTGGTAACCAAACCTTTCATTTATTTACTAAAGCTGATCACTGGATTTCACAGGGTTGTTTTTATTGTAAGGATAAAAACTGATAACTAATTGGTCGGGTGAACATCTCCACCTGGGAGCAGGAGCAGGTTCACTCTCCCCACAGTGATTCTGAGGTAATTCTGTGTTTCAGACCTGATGTGTATCTACATATGCTGCTATTCCCCTGAGTGGGAGGCTGTAACATTTACTGTGTGAGTTTTAATGATTTATTGCTGATGTGTCTTGCAGGAGAGTGACGAGAGCCTTAGCCAAGAGGACGTGGAGGTGCCCTTTATTAGGTACGAGTCTCTTCACAGTTTAATGGTATGAAGGTGTAATGTATGTTTAATACACTAAGCATGTAAATCTTTTGTTTCTTAGTGGCTGTCTTACAGACAGAGGGGTAACTGATATCGGCCTGAAGCTGCATGCTCTCCGAGAGGCGTTCGCTGTGAGTAAAACCTTTGTTTATCTGCTGTTTTTGTGCAGGGGAAGTCCACTCTGCTCTAATTTATATTGTGTGCTGTCTTATATTCAGACTCATCTTGCCTGCATCGACAATCAGAACTTCTTGTTCGTTATGGGAAAGAAGATTGTGATGCACCTGGCAGCAGTTAACAACCAGGTGACTTCAGAATGATGATAGACTGTTTCCTTGTGCAAAAGACTTTGTTACTGTGCTTGAAAATAATGTAGTTGTTAAAAAAATATGGTAATGAGTAATTAAGGAATAATAATTAAAATAAGAAGTATCAGTAGCTAATTTTTTGCTTTATAACAATCACAGCCTGCTAAAAATAAGGACATTCTTAGGATAAATATTAAAATAAAATGTACATAATGAAGAGGGCTCTGGGATATGCAGTAGTTGGAAATTTGGCTCATGTCGAACGTCATCTTTGTATCTTTAGTCAAGTACTGGACATGCTTAGGCTTACATACTGTTTGTTTTTAGGGTTTAAAATGAGTAGTCACGTTGAAAACTATAGCCAAAGTGAGTTACAGAGATTTTTTTCGTTTGTTTTAACAGGATGCAGTTCGTGTAAAGCTGGCCTACGAGGATCTGATTTGGTTCCTGAAGACTCCTTCTTATCAGGACTCCATTGCAGCAGAGCTCTCCGAGGCCCATGTAAGCTTATAAATGCTTATGTAACATGACTAATGTTTAAAAGTAAAATATTTTGATGTGATAGAAAACAGGACTCCATTATGCAGAGCCAATTTCTTTTTGTAACTTTTCTCTTCTGTGCAGGTCTACCACTACAACTTCGTGGACGTCTTTTACGAGCTGCTTCTATTCGGTTACATCACAAACGGCTCAATACCTGACACAGTAAGAGTCTTATCAGGAGATTTAGAAGCGATGCTTGAATGTAGTTTCAGAACATGGTTTATTTTATCTCATTTTGTTTTCCATATTCTTAACCCTGATATGACATGATATTAATGGAGCTTGTCGTCTTTCTTTCCTGAAGTTTGAGGGAGGACCCTTGGAGCGCCTGTTTGTGCTCATCAGCATGTGGAATGTAGACGTGTGGGAGCCTGCAGCAAAGATCTACTTCACAGTGCTTATTGTGAGTGTCTGATATCTTCTGATGCTGCGATACACAAATTCTCAGCATTGTATCCTGAACTCAGTGACACTATGTTGGATTGTGATAGTGATGATGTAATTTTGTCTCTAGGATCAGCTCACAGATCTTGCTGAAGTGCTGTTTACTCAGCCCCCGGAGTTCTACTACGACCCAGCAGCCTTAGCCACAACACTTAGGCCTCTCCTCAGACAGCATGTCCAGAAGATGATGGACATTTTGGAGAAGCTCTGAGCAATGTCCTTCCCTCTACCCAATTCCTCTTTTCTTCCTCTGTTCCATTTATTTTCCCTCACTTCTTTTCTATACATTGCTCAAGCTTTCCACACGTAAGTAGAAATTAATTTTATTCTTATTTTTGTTTAACTTAATATTAAAGTATACTCTTTTCTTCCCTACAGGTCTGTACAGTGAACCCAGGACCCATCATCCCTCATAGAGCATCCCTTATTAATCTATCTCTCCATCATTGTCTGTATAGATAAATGCAAATATTAAATAGTATAAATAGCAGCTGCAAATAGTATTGTAAATAAAATTATAGTTGTATAGTGTTTATATAGTTTACTTTAATAAACGTTTTCATTTGCTCCTATTACCATCTCATGAATGTTTTTATTCATCAGTATGTCTATATAATTTTCCTTTAAAAAGCAACACAACACAAAATGACATTTTCACTCATATACAAATCCTTTTTAAAGAACTTTAGAAACTTTGTAAGGTTTACTAAAATGTGAAAAATGACAAATAACATCAACCAAATTTCAGATATTTATAGTCTTGGAAAGTTTGTTTCCAAAATGTAGAAAAATCTGTAACATTCGGGGAATTGCACATTTACGTTTAAGCATCCAGAGCACAGTTGTACAAAAAGTCTGAAATCTTTAGATAAAAGAGGACCAAAAAATGTGGATTTACAGTTTACACCAAATCACACCACTGTAGCACATCATTTATAATGCAGTTACTCTCAACTCTCAAGGTTACTTTTTAAGAAGAAATATTTTATAATATCAGCAGTCTTTAAGGTGTTTTCCAAAATAAATAAATAGATAAAAATCCTGTTCATGAAAATGAAAGTTGGTTAGATGTTTAAAGTAGAAAGTTGTTAGAACAAATAGATAAATCAGTTCTTTCAGAGGTTGTCAAATTTATCAAACAGTAGACCCCGGCACCCAGCAGCTGAAGATCTGCATAAGACAGGCCTGGAGAGATATCCCAATAAAGAGACTAGAGTCTCAGTTTACCAAGATAGCTCCGGTTTATTATGAGAAGGACAGAAGTATTTATACTGTGATACACACACACATGTGGGAGGATCATTCTTGCAGAACAAGCACACATTTCACAAGGGAGGCATGCACACAGGGCATATTCATAAGTATTCGGACAGTTATAGTAAATGATGAGTATAATGACAGTTCTTTACAGAAAATGCTTCAGAGGATAATGATAAGGTAATTAATCATAATAACACAGTTGCCAGGTGTATTCACAAATATATAAGTAAGGATACATACTGTAAAGTTAAGTCACACAGTGAGTACATAATACGAGACATAGCTTACCAAAGGAAAGATACAAAAAGAGAGGATTTCATTCTAACAGTATGATTCTTGATAATATTTCAGAAAAATATTTTTGTCAATCAAGTCATGATTTTAGAATTTTGTGTGATTGTGTGTAGTTGTCATGTTTAATCCATTTTATTTTTAATAGTAGCACTTTACAGTAACAGTACATGAATAATCATGAACTAATATCTGAATTAATCCTTACTTTAATCTGAACTAGTGATGAGTTAAGGCATGTACTAATCACCAGCTAATAAAGAGCTGACCTTAACTATGCTGTGAGTTTTATGAATTCATGTGGGAATGATACCACCTTACATACATTTCACATTATTTATATAATTTGCCATATGCAGCTGCACACGCAAACAACACTGGATGATTCTGGATGACTTTCATCATTTACTCTGATCCTCTTTATTGAACATAGAAGTACACACTAATAATAAACACCAGTAATTTCATCTCAACCCATTTTGCATCTTTCTCCATTCATTTCTCTTCCAATCCCACTGTAGTACTAGTATGTGTTCTGGGTGACTCGGGTCCAGGGCTCTGCTCCTTTGAACACAAGGGTGGAATTAATACTATAACATTCATTTATTTAGCAGATGCTGTTATTTATTAACATTTAAAACCAGAGTTCTGTAAGATTGTTTTCCTGTGTTATACTACAATGGTTTAAAAAATAATAATAGCACACCCAACTTAAAATGCAGCATATGAGTAGTATCATGGTTATCTGGGATATTCCCTTGCTAGACCACCAGAGGACAGCGCTGCACATTAGAGTTGAACTCTATTTTGGTTGTATGGTCATTTCCCCTAGCCTGGCTTAGCATCGCCTAAGTATTTCCGAATCTAGTTTTGGTTTGCTTTATTTTACTGCAGTTTCTGCTTCTATGTAGTAGTTTATTCAACAGGATAAAAGGCAAATAAAATATAAAAATGAAATGTTTTAAAATGTATGTGTATTGATGAATCCTTCATTATAAGAACAGTTATTGTGGGATCTTTGGATTCCGTTCACCAAAAAGATTCGCTCAGATTCATTTACTGAAGTTCTCAGTGATTCTTTCAGTAAGTTACATCATTACACCA
>JAUCMX010000005.1:4395984-4419205 GCA_033459395.1 Hemibagrus guttatus | reverse complement strand
TCCAGCGCAAACCTCCACCTCTCCAGGTTTTCCTCCACCTGCTCCCTGCTCTCACTACAGATCACAATGTCATCTGCAAACATCATTGTCCAAGGAGACTCCTGTCTGACCTCCTGTGACAACTGGTCCATCACTATAGCAAACAGGAAGGGGCTCAGAGCCGATCCCTGATGCAGTCCCACCTCCACATTGAACTCCTCTGTCTGACCTACAGCACACCTCACCACTGTCCTGCTCCTCTCATACATGTCCTGCACCACTCTGACATACTTCTCCGCTACTCCTGACTTCCTCATACAGTACCACAGCTCTTCTCTTGGCACCCTGTCATACGCTTTCTCCAAGTCTACAAACACACAGTGCAACTCCTTCTGACCATCCCTATACTTCTCCATCAAAATTCTCAGAGCAAAAACTGCATCTGTTGTGCTCTTTCTGGGCATGAAGCCATACTGCTGCTCACAAATTTCCACTACCTTCCTTAACCTAGCTTCCACTACTCTTTCCCATAGCTTCATTGTATGGCTCATCAACTTTATCCCCCTATAGTTACTGCAACTCTGCACGTCACCCTTATTCTTAAAGATCGGCACTAACACACTTCTTCTCCATTCCTCAGGCATCCTCTCACTCTCTAAAACCCTGTTGAACAAATTAGCTAAAAATTCCACTGCTGCCTCTCCCAGACACTTCCAGACCTCCACCGGGATGTCATCAAGACCAACTGCCTTCCCACTTTTCATCCTCTTCAAAGCCTTCCTGACTTCATCCTTTCTAATCTTATCTACTTTCTGTTCCACAGAGTTCACCCCTTCTACTCTTTTTTCCCTCTCATTTTCCTCATTCATCAGCTCCTCAAAGTATTCCTTCCATCTCCTCTGTACACTCTCCTCACTTGTGAGCACCCTTCCATCTCTATCCTTAATAACTCTAACTTGCTGCACATCCTTCCCATCTCGATCCCTCTGCCTAGCTAACCTGTACAAGTCCTTCTCTCCTTCTCTAGTGTCTAACCTAGTGTACAACTCGTCATATGCCTTCTGCTTGGCCTTAGACACCTCCCTCTTCACTCTGTGCTGTAACTCCTTGTATTCCTGTCTATTCTCTTCAGTCCTGTCCATGTCCCACTTCTTCTTGGCTAACCTTTTCCTCTGGATACTATCCTGAACTTCCTCATTCCACCACCAAGTCTCCTTATCTTCTTTCCTCCTTCCAGATGACACACCCAGCACCTTTCTCCCTGTCTCCCTGATCACTTCTGCTGTAGTTTCCCAGTCATCTGGCAGCACTACCTGACCACCCAGAGCCTGCCTCAACTTCTGTCTATATTCCTCACAACATTCCTCCTTTTTCAGCTTCCACCACTTGGTTTTCTTCTCTATCTCTGACCTCTTCGTCTTACAGACCATCAAAGTCATCCTACACACCACCATCCTATGCTGTCTGGCTACACTCTCTCCCACTACCACTTTACAGTCACTAATCTCTTTCAGATTGCCTCTTCTACATAGGATGTAGTCTACCTGTGTTCTCCTACCTCCACTCTTGTAAGTCACTCTATGCTCCTCCCTCTTCTGAAAATAAGTGTTAACCACAGCCATGTCCATCCTCTTAGCAAAGTCCACTACCATCTGTCCTTCAAAGTTCCTTTCCTTAACTCCAAACTTGCCCATCACCTCCTCATCACCTGTGTTCCCCTCACCAACATGTCCATTAAAATCCGCTCCTATCACCACTCTCTCACCCGTGGGAATACTCTCCATCACCTCATCTAATTCACTCCAGAATCTCTCTTTCTCCTCCAACTCACAACCTACCTGTGGGGCATAACCACTAACAACATTCAACATCACCCCTTCAAACTCTAACTTCAGACTCATTACCCTGTCTGACACTCTCTTCACCTCCAGAACATTCCTCACAAACTCCTCCTTCAGGACCACACCTACCCCATTTCTCTTACTATCCACACCATAATAAAACAGCTTGAATCCTGCTCCTATACTACGAGCCTTGCTACCCTTCCACCTGGTCTCCTGTACACACAGTATATCCACCTTCCTTCTCTCCATCATATCAGCCAGCTCTCTACCTTTCCCTGTCATAGTACCAACATTCAGAGTTCCTATTCTCAGTCCTACACTCTTACCTTTCCTCTTCTCTCTCTGTCTGCGCACTCTCCTCCCTCCCCTACTTCTTCGACCAACAGTAGCCCAATTTCCACCGGCGCCCTGTAGGTCAACGGCGCCGATGGCGGTCGTTGTTAACCCGGGCCTCGACCGATCCGGTATGAAATTCGTACTGACGATTCGCATGGTTAAATTTGGCAATGTTTTACGCCGGATGCCCTTCCTGACGCAACCCTCTCTATTTATCCGGGCTTGGGACCGGCACAGAAGTCACTGGACTGTGACCCCCATGGCTAGATTTTTCTCATCATGACATATTTTGCCTAATTCCAAGAGCTGCTAGGTTCTTGAGGGTTCCAAAGAGGTTCTAAACCCACAGGGGCTCTCTTTTTATTGTTAACTTGACTTTGTTTAACCGTGTTTCTATTGCTTGGACGCCAGCCCATACAAACAGGAAGGCTGTACTGTTTCAGAGTATAGTGAACATCCGTCATCTCAGAGCAAGTCCAACAAGGACAACCTGCCTCGTTGGTCTAGGGGTATGATTCTCGCTTTGGGTGCGAGAGGTCCCGGACGAGCCCTGGTTTTACATAGAATACACTGCGTGGAACAAAACTAATGAAAACTTGAAGTTCATCAAGAGGTCCAAGGAGATTCAAATTCCACGGTGTATTCCACCAAATAACCTCTGAAAATTAGAGCTAACCTTGAGCCTACCTCAGGAATGCTGGGAGTAGGGTGGGTCCTTGGATTGAAGCCTAATTACTTCAGTTACAGCCTGGGAATTATGTTAGGACATCATGCTAAAACACACATTCACACCTAGGGGCAATCTAGATAAATCAGGTATTGTCATGTCTTGTGGCCATGGAGAGAACATTCAAGACTACACATAACGAGTAATCTGTGGCTCAGAATCAAAGCAGGGATGCTGAAGCTATGTCAAGGCACTATTTAGCTACTTGACTAATTAGTTGCCTTGGCTCACTAGTGTGTGTACTATTTTATGCAAATTTTAACAAAAAATAGATGATTCAGCCGACTGCCTGCTATCAGGTTGCAGACGTAACATAGTGACTTCATGAGACTTCATGTCACAGCTACACAGCACAGCAGGACATTCACCAAGTTGAACAAAAGAGACACGCTGTTACTTGGACCAAAATCGGCAGTGAATTATCATATTGCATGCCTCTAAAATGTACACATAATAAGAAATACCAGCACAAACATATGCCAAAAATGATTCACTGTAAAAAAAATTAGAAAGGGTAGCAGGTAAGCAAAGGTTCAGTAGTGAAAGAGATTAAGGAGCACATTGATGCTAGTCTGTTCATCACAGAGGTTTAAGACTTTTGTCAAATTTAGATGGTTTTCATACCTTCTGAATCAAATGGGAGTCATTTTGTCAAGTATTTGTTTACACCAGCATAGTGAAACATTTTATTTGGGGGTGTTCGGGAGGGTCATTCAGGGTAGATACTGAAGTCTGTCTTTAAACACAGACAGATAACTATAGCATTAACTACACTGTGTAGCATGTAGCATCAAAATTCAGCCTTAACAGATTTAAACATGCAATAAAACATATTATGAGCGTTCACTGCTTGTTGTTTAAACAATGGATTTAGCACATATAATGCCAGAACTGACATGACTATGACTAAGTAAAAGTGGGCGGAGCTAGATGTGGTAAGATAGACTTTAGAAAGTTTCACAGAGATCCTGCCATTTATACCTACTGCAAGAGAGACACAACAGTCATGTTACTCTTCTTTATTTTCATAGTTGTTAAAAACATTGGTAAGTCATTTATATTATACACAAACTTTAGGTGAATGCTGGAGATTTGAGCTGATACCTAAACATAATTCTGTTTAAAGAAATTGACACCCTTAAGCAATGAAAGTAGAAATGTTTATGTTGTTGCAATGTTTTATAGCAGGTGCTGTTGACAGCAGCATTACACCAGACCAAACCATCATATCTTCAAGTGAAGGCAGCATCATCACACTGACCTGCACATATGATGACTCAGCTAGCAATCTCCACTGGTATCAACAAAAACCTCAATCAGAACCAGAGTTTCTTCTCCTGACTTCTAAATACACAGATGGTGACACTAAAGCTGAACATGACCCACGACTATCCACCAAAGTTCGTAAAAAGGAGAAGAAAGTAGATCTGGAGATCTTTCCTGCTGCAGTATCAGACTCTGCACTGTACTACTGCGCCATGCAGCCCACAGTGACACAAAACTCAAACACACTGTACAAAAAGTCAAGCTTGATATTTTCCTCAGCAGGGGGAGCTGTTTACCTGTTTCATTCAAATACACTTTTCTTTCTTATTTCTCAGACTCTGATGTTTATTTGCTTTGAATTTCAACAATGATCCTCTTACATATGTTGCTAATGCTTATTGGTTGAACAATCAGAGAAGAAATCCTTTAATAATAAATGTTAATCTTTAATCAAATATAATTATTTCTGCTAAGGTTCATGCTGTTATTCCCCTGATGTAATAACAAATTCAACTGCAATATATATTTAAATAATTTAAGCTGCTAATTTTTAATGTAACACTAGTGAACTGAAGACTTCACTCTTCATTATTTGGCAGCTTATAAAATAGCACTTGATCCAGCACTGATATTAGCCAGTCAGCTTTCTCAGGCAGCTGTGTGCTCCTTCTGTCAGTGTTGGTGTTGCATGTTATTTGTGATCAGTCA
Organism: Hemibagrus guttatus; assembly: GCA_033459395.1. Classification (NCBI taxonomy): domain Eukaryota; kingdom Metazoa; phylum Chordata; class Actinopteri; order Siluriformes; family Bagridae; genus Hemibagrus; species Hemibagrus guttatus. The sequence goes on along the minus strand of JAUCMX010000005.1, from coordinate 4,414,345 downwards.
AGAGCTGACAGCACAAGCTAGCAAGCTCATTAAAACACAAGGCCTTGTTGAACAGAAAAGACTTCTCTGCTCTAAACCCTTTGAGCTGACAGAAAGATATTCAGCCAAAATGATCTAGCCAAATCACAAGTTCTGGTTGAAATGGAAATGGTTGCTCCACTCCAGACTCTCGCTGTGCTGCCACATGTTCACTCAGTCTCCACAGCACTAAGTGCAGTTCTCATAAAAATATCCCAAAATCTTATATCATTCTAGGAATAATGATATTAAATGATAATTCATTGATGAGCAGTTATTTTGTTTATTGTGCTTGAGATTTGATGTGTTCAACATATGTTTCTTTGCAGGTTTACTTTGGTCTTGAGTCTTGAATAATAAGAATGTCCTCTAGTGTGATTACTCAGTGTGCTTTTGACATTGATTGAAATACTTCAGCACTTAATTGCTGTGGGTATTGGGAATATGTGTGTTACCCTTTGAGACCCTGCATCTGCAGAACCTGTAAAAGAAAACAGGTCTGTTTAGGAAACTTCTAAGTGAGATTGTTGTTTGGTCTCATATGTAAATTTTATGTATTAAGTTATTTCAGAATTTTTTGTTCTCTGTTACAGCTGTGAGAATCATTATTATTGCTATTATTATTTAATATCTCTTTTAAAAGGAGCACCCTCAGTACAGATTGCTCTTGACAAGCAAAACAAAGCAAAACAGACAATTATGATATAAAAGCAGAAGATTCTTCACAATTAGGAAAAGTTTGAATCTCTGATAAAAGGAGTGTGAACTTTCCTTCACATTGTGTGGTGCCATTTGATGGATTAGTTGGAACGTACAGAGGAATGTTCCATATTGATATTGAAGGGTAGTGACCCAAAAACATGAGCAGTGTAACTGTTGAAGGATTTAAAGCCAGCAGTCCTGATTAACATAGACCCAGTAGTCAAAACAAACACAGCCACATCTAAGACTAAACACAGGAAAATAATCTTACAGAACTCTGCTTTTAAATGTTAATAAATAACAGCATCTGCTAAATAAATGAATGTTATAGTATTAATTCCACCCTTGTGTTCAAAGAAGCAGAGCCCTGGACCCGAGTCACCCAGAACACATACTAGTACTACAGTGGGATTGGAAGAGAAATGAATGGAGAAAGATGCAAAATGGGTTGAGATGAAATTACTGGTGTTTATTATTAGTGTGTACTTCTATGTTCAATAAAGAGGATCAGAATAAATGGTGAAAGTCATCCAGAGTCATCCAGTGTTGTTTGCGTGTGCAGCTGCATATGGCAAATTATATAAATAATGTGAAATGTATGTAAGGTGGTATCATTCCCACATGAATTCATAAAACTCACAGCATAGTTAAGGTCAGCTCTTTATTAGTTGGTGATTAGTACATGCCTTAACTCATCACTAGTTCAGATTAAAGTAAGGATTAATTCAGATATTAGTTCATGATTATTCATGTACTGTTACTGTAAAGTGTTACTATTAAAAATAAAATGGGTTAAACATGACAACTACACACAATCACACAAAATTCTAAAATCATGACTTGATTGACAAAAATATTTTTCTGAAATATTATCAAGAATCATACTGTTAGAATGAAATCCTCTCTTTTTGTATCTTTCCTTTGGTAAGCTATGTCTCGTATTATGTACTCACTGTGTGACTTAACTTTACAGTATGTAACCTTACTTATACATTTGTGAATACCCCTGGCAACTGTGTTATTATGATTAATTACCTTATCATTATCCTCTGAAGCATTTTCTGTAAAGAACTGTCATTATACTCATCATTTACTATAACTGTCCGAATACTTATGAATATGCCCTGTGTGCATGCCTCCCTTGTGAAATGTGTGCTTGTTCTGCAAGAATGATCCTCCCATATGTGTGTGTGTATCACAGTATAAATACTTCTGTCCTTCTCATAATAAACCGGAGCTATCTTGGTAAACTGAGACTCTAGTCTCTTTATTGGGATATCTCTCCAGGCCTGTCTTTTGCGGATCTTCAGCTGCTGGGTGCCGGGGTCTACTGTTTGATAAATTTGACAACCTCTGAAAGAACTGATTTATCTATTTATTCTAACAACTTTCTACTTTAAACATCTAACCAACTTTCATTTTCATAAACAGGATTTTTATCTATTTATTTATTTTGGAAAACACCTTAAAGACTGCTGATATTATAAAATATTTCTTCTTAAAAAGTAACCTTGAGAGTTGAGAGTAACTGCATTATAAATGATGTGTTACAGTGGTGTGATTTGGTGTAAACTGTAAATCCACATTTTTTGGTCCTCTTTTATCTAAAGATTTCAGACTTTTTGTACAACTGTGCTCTGGATGCTTAACCGTAAATGTGCAATTCCCCAAATGTTACAGATTTTTCTACATTTTGGAAACAAACTTTCCAAGACTATAAATATCTGAAGTTTGGTTGATGTTATTTGTCATTTTTCACATTTTAGTAAACCTTACAAAGTTTCTAAAGTTCTTTAAAAAGGATTTGTATATGAGTGAAAATGTCATTTTGTGTTGTGTTGCTTTTTAAAGGAAAATTATATAGACATACTGATGAATAAAAACATTCATGAGACGGTAATAAGAGCAAATGAAAACGTTTATTAAAGTAAACTATATAAACACTATACAACTATAATTTTATTTACAATATTATTTGCAGCTGCTATTTATACTATTTAATATTTGCATTTATCTATACCGACAATGATGGAGAGATAGATTAATAAGGGATGCTCTATGAGGGATGATGGGTCCTGGGTTCACTGTACAGACCTGTAGGGAAGAAAAGAGTATACTTTAATATTAAGTTAAACAAAAATAAGAATAAAATTAATTTCTACTTACGTGTGGAGAGCTTGAGCAATGTATAGAAATGAAGTGAGGGAAAGAAATGGAACAGAGGAAGAAAAGAGGAATTGGGTAGAGGGAAGGACATTGCTCAGAGCTTCTCCAAAATGTCCATCATCTTCTGGACATGCTGTCTGAGGAGAGCCCTAAGTGTTGTGGCTAAGGCTGCTGGGTCGTAGTAGAACTCCGGGGGCTGAGTAAACAGCACTTCAGCAAGATCTGTGAGCTGATCCTAGAGACAAAATTACATCATCACTATCACAATCCAACATAGTGTCACTGAGTTCAGGATACAATGCTGAGAATTTGTGTATCGCAGCATCAGAAGATATCAGACACTCACAATGAGCACTGTGAAGTAGATCTTTGCTGCAGGCTCCCACACGTCAACATTCCACATGCTGATGAGCGCAAACAGGCGCTCCAAGAGTCTTCTTCTTCTTCTTCTTCTTTCGGCTTTTCCCTTCAGGGGTCGCCACAGCGAATCATCTCTCTCCACCTATCCCTATCTTCTGCATCCTCAACACTTGCACCCACTAGCTTCATATCCTCATTAATTCCATCCATATACCTCCTCTTTGGCCTTCCTCTTTGCCTCCTGCCTGGCAGCCCCATGTCCAACATTCTCCTACCAATATACTCACTGTCCCTCCTCTGAACATGTCCAAACCATCTTAATCTGGCCTCCCTAACTTTGTCCCCCAAACGTCCAACATGAGCTGTCCCTCTGATGTACTCGTTCCTAATCCTGTCCAATCTTGTCACTCCCAAAGAGAACCTCAACATCTTCAGCTCTGCTACCTCGAGCTCTGACTCCTGTCTCTTCCTCAGTGACACTGTCTCTAAACCATACAGCATGGCCGGTCTCACCACTGTCCTGTACACCTTCCCCTTGATTCTCGCTGATATTTTCCTATCACACAGAACTCCCGACACCTTTCTCCACTCATTCCAACCTGCCTGCACTCGCTTCTTTACCTCTTTCCCACACTCTCCATTACTCTGGACTGTTGACCCCAAGTACTTAAACTCCTGTACCTTCTTCACCTCTTCACCCTGTAACCTTACTGTTCCACTTCCCTCCCTTTCATTCACACACATGTACTCAGTCTTACTACGACTGACTTTCATTCCTCTTCTCTCCAGCGCAAACCTCCACCTCTCCAGGTTTTCCTCCACCTGCTCCCTGCTCTCACTACAGATCACAATGTCATCTGCAAACATCATTGTCCAAGGAGACTCCTGTCTGACCTCCTCTGACAACTGGTCCATCACTATAGCAAACAGGAAGGGGCTCAGAGCCGATCCCTGATGCAGTCCCACCTCCACATTGAACTCCTCTGTCTGACCTACAGCACACCTCACCACTGTCCTGCTCCTCTCATACATGTCCTGCACCACTCTGACATACTTCTCCGCTACTCCTGACTTCCTTTAAATCTCCTGATAAGACTCTTACTGTGTCAGGTATTGAGCCGTTTGTGATGTAACCGAATAGAAGCAGCTCGTAAAAGACGTCCACGAAGTTGTAGTGGTAGACCTGCACAGAAGAGAAAAGTTACAAAAAGAAATTGGCTCTGCATAATGGAGTCCTGTTTTCTATCACATTAAAATATTTTACTTTTAAACATTAGTCATGTTACACAAGCATTTATAAGCTTACATAGGCCTCGGAGAGCTCTGCTGCAATGGAGTCCTGATAAGAAGGAGTCTTCAGGAACCAAATCAGATCCTCGTAGGCCAGCTTTACACGAACTGCATCCTGTTAAAACAAATGAAAAAAATCTCTGTAATTCACTTTGGCTATAGTTTTCAACGTGACTACTCATTTTAAACCCAAAAAACAAACAGTATGTAAGCCTAAGCATGTCCAGTACTTGACTAAAGATACAAAGATGACGTTCGACATGAGCCAAATTTCCAACTACTGCATATCCCAGAGCCCTCTTCATTATGTACATTTTATTTTAATATTTATCCTAAGAATGTCCTTATTTTTAGCAGGCTGTGATTGTTATAAAGCAAAAAATTAGCTACTGATACTTCTTATTTTAATTATTATTCCTTAATTACTCATTACCATATTTTTTTAACAACTACATTATTTTCAAGCGCAGTAACAAAGTCTTTTGCACAAGGAAACAGTCTATCATCATTCTGAAGTCACCTGGTTGTTAACTGCTGCCAGGTGCATCACAATCTTTTTTCCCCATAACGAACAAGAAGTTCTGATTGTCGATGCAGGCAAGATGAGTCTGAATATAAGACAGCACACAATATAAATTAGAGCAGAGTGGACTTCCCCTGCACAAAAACAGCAGATAAACAAAGGTTTTACTCACAGCGAACGCCTCTCGGAGAGCATGCAGCTTCAGGCCGATATCGGTTACCCCTCTGTCTGTAAGATAGCCGCTAAGAAACAAAAGATTTACATGCTTAGTGTATTAAACATACATTACACCTTTATACCATTAAACTGTGAAGAGACTCGTACCTAATAAAGGGCACCTCCACCTCCTCTTGGCTAAGGCTCTCGTCACTCTCCTGCAAGACACATCAGCAATAAATCATTAAAACTCACACAGTAAATGTTACAGCCTCCCACTCAGGGGAATAGCAGCATATGTAGATACACATCAGGTCTGAAACACAGAATTACCTCAGAGTCGTACTGTTCCTCTGAATCACTGTGGGGAGAGTGAACCTGCTCCTGCTCCCAGGTGGAGATGTTCACCCGACCATCTCTAGCCACATGTAGACACGTGCAGAACACCTTTTTTAAGGTTTGCTATTAAATTAAAAAAATAAAAATAAATGAACACTGCAAACCTATATGTGTACAAAATCCCAAGAGTTACTATCTACAATACACACTTCATGACACTGCAATAAATTTACCACATAATCCTCAAGTGGCTCGAAGATGGACGTTTCCACAAGTTTACAGGAGATGAGCTCTGTAACCTTCCCATATTCACCCTTAAGAGAACAATTTGAAGTGAACACAATTAGTCACTGCAACTAACAAAAGTTTTGTGATGCCACAGCAGGAAATCCCTCACCTGTATGGCAGTGAAACAGTCCTCGATGGTGGTCTGATAAGGGAATCCCTGCAAATGACAATTAGCTGAAACTCAAGATCTACTTCACAAAAGTGTTCATCTAATAATCATTAATATCAATTCTCTTCATCAGAGTAACAAAGATTGTGATTACCAGGTGGTTGAAGTTGTGCGTCTTGGTGGTTTTAAACCAGCAAAAACGACTCTCAGGACCCCTTATCATCCCGAGGAAGTATCCCTTAACGTCCACTGACTAGAAATAGAGAAACGAAACGAAACATTAGAACTTGTAAAGAAGGATGTGTGTGCTTGTATCTCAGCTGTAGCACTGTAGAATACCCCAGACAGGAAGGGAAAGGTGCATGCAGAGAGGAACTGGATATTTCGGAAGGCGCTGATCAGCTCACCAGCATCGAGCGTCTGTGAAATGAAGAGCATGATGAACATAACTGCTTCCTATCACAGCAGTTTTAGAATAACACATGTAACATTCTCTCGCTTTCCTTACAATAAAAACAACCCTGTGAAATCCAGTGATCAGCTTTAGTAAATAAATGAAAGGTTTGGTTACCAGAAGGATAGGTGAAGATTCCTGGTGATGTTCTTTTGGCAGCAGCTGAGGGTTTGGCTCAACGACCTTAAAACACACAAACACAATTAGTAACTGCAATTAACATAATCTTGTGATGACACAATGAATAACCCCTTACCTGAATGCCAGGGAAACTGTCCTCATAGTTGTTCTGGAAAGGGAAACCCTGCAAATGACAATTAGATGAAACTCAAGATCTACAACTGCATTTCATTTAAGTTCTCTTTTAATAATCATTAAAGTCAAATCATGAGAGTAGTAAATTCTGTGATTACCTCGAGAGTCAAGCGGTGTGTCTCTGCGGTTTCAAGCCAGCAGAGCCGACTCTCTGGTCCCCTTACCATCCTGAGGATGTCTCTCCTAATGTCCACTGGCTAGAAATAAAGAAACAAAACTAAACATTACAACTTGTAAAGAAGTATGTGTGTGTATTTGTATCTCAGCTACAGCACTGTAGAGTACCTCCGACTGGGAGAGGGGGGAATCTGCAGTGTTGTACTCAACATTACAGCAGGTGCTGTTCAGCTCACCAGCACTGAGGGGCTGTGAAAATAGAGCATGAAGATCATAAGTGCTTTTTATCATAGCAGTTTCACAATAACACATACTGTCAGATTTAGTAAATAATGACAGGTTTGGTTACCAGAACAACAGCTGAAGATGTAGGGTGAGTTTCGGTGGGCAGCAGAGGCAGGATTGGCTCAACAACCTTAACACACGCGCACACACACACACACACACTTAGAGAAAAGCAGCCTACAGGTTTCAAATGTAGTTAAAATATTTTACTGACACATACCTGGAGGACTGAGGGAGTATCTGATGATTCTCCCAGCAAATCCACAGGCTCTGCAATAAATTAGTTTTATGTAAGTTTAATTACAACTATTATTTCCTGTTAAATGTAAAACATTAAAATGGCCAAGTTTATTAGATAGTAGAATGAGAGAGAGAGAGAGAGAGAGAGAGAGAGAGAGAGAGAGAGAGAGAGAGAGAGAAAACCCAGTAAAAAACAGACTTATTGTAGCATTAGTAGCTTGTTTAATACACATCTGTAACTAAGTCCTTTAGTCCTGACTAATCACTAGTCTAATCATGCTTTAGTGTAAAACCAGTACTCAGGGTTGTGAAAAGTCACCTTTTAAATGGTTAAATATTATATTGTGGAAATAAACTAAATTCTCGTTACCCAAGCTCATCAACTCGGTTCAGGATTTTAGTGTGTAATTAAACCAGCAGCCATGTTCGCTAGCATGTTAACTATTATTAGGAGAAATATCATATTCACATTAATATAACCAATAAATTGTTAGAAATATACAAGTTCTCTCGGTAGATATGATTAGTCCAACTATTACACTGTCATTGAAATCGGAAAAAATTAGCTAAAGTCCGTTAGCGCGCTAGCTGCTGAATCACAAAGCTAAGCGCGTTTTATTTTATTAAAACCAGTAGCCAGGGTTGTTAAAAATGGCCTTCTAATGGGGTAAATATTTCATTGTGGAAATAAAATAAATTCTTAAACCAGGCTTTTTTATTGATTTTATTGTGTAGTTTAAGCCAGTAGCCAAGTTCGCTAGCACGGTAACTAGCATTAGGCTGCTTCACACAAACATGAGGTCGCTTGTGTGATACATAACATTAGACTGTAACACTGTAACTTTAACATGATTTATTGTAGAAACAGTGTGACATTAAAGGATAAAGATCCTCCTACCGTGAGGAGGCTGTGTGTGTTCAGGAGGAGCTCTTTCTCCCCACAGGCTGCGGTAAACGCAGTAACCCGCACCGGCTGTGAAAGCGACCAGACCCGCAGCACAGCCGATCTCTCCCAGAGTCCAGCTCTTTAGTTCCTGCAGAAATCCGCGGAAAGCCATCGCTGTCTGAAGTTCCTCGTCGGTTGTCGCTGTTTGTAGAGATGAGATGTTGTAGAGATGAGATGTTGTAGAGATGAGTTGTTGTAGAGATGAGATGTTGTAGAGATGAGATGTTGTAGAGATGAGTTGTTGTAGAGATGAGATGTTGTAGAGATGAGTTGTTCTAGAGATGAGATGTTGTAGAGATGAGTTGTTGTAGAGATGAGTTGTTGTAGAGATGAGTTGTTGTAGAGATGAGTTGTTCTAGAGATGAGTTGTTGTAGAGATGAGATGTTGTAGAGATGAGTTGTTGTAGAGATGAGATGTTGTAGAGATGAGTTGTTGTAGAGATGAGTTGATGTTGATCCGTATCCAAGTAGAAATCCAAAGGCTGTGTATTAATTTAAAAGTATTCGATGGAACGCATTATCACCATGGAGACAGTTTTAAACACATATAAACAATTCGGACACGTGAATACGCACACGCAGGTGACGTCAGAGCTGCAGAGATTGCCGGGGCTCGGGACCCACGTGGGATTGTCTGAGACACGGATTGGAGTCTCTGAATAAACTTCATGTATTACATTTATAAATAATAATTAAAGCTACCAGAAATAATAATAATAATAATAATAATAATAATAATAATAATAATAATAATAATAATTAAGCCAACACCTTAACCACTGTATTACTTGCCGAAAAAGAAATATATTACTTATCACGTTGCGCCCCATCTGTAATCACAGAAACAAACTTGAGTATTAAAATAAAAACCATGACGGTATGTGTTCAAGGCTTTATAATTTCGGAGCCATCTTCTTCTGTGCTCAGCAATTCCCTCCTTTTAGCTCATAGTGACGGTGTTTTTGAGGATCATTTTCAAGTTTATATGTACTACATTTTGATAATATTAGCTATACCCACTTTCTAAATGGGTACAACAGAGCTATCATGTTATATGATTATATATCATTATATCATTATCATGATATCATTTTCTATATTTTTCTTGATTCAATCCCATTAATCGTGCCTAAATCACATGAAGAACGAGTAACAAAAGGCGTGTTATACTTTTGGATTCTTGCACAGCAGCAACAACTCATACAACGTCAAGTTGACACCGGAAGTAGCGGATATGCCCACTACATCCTCTTAGACATCTGTGATTACACCCTGTACCAGAAGTCCTGTTTAAACTGCAATTAAACTGTTAGAACTGGAATTTTTTAAAATATCTCTAGAAGTAACAGATCACCTCTACAAAGTAACAGAAGGAATGGCTTCAACACCCACAGATGAGTCAGGCGCTGCTGGGATTTGAACCGAGGTTCTCCTGCTTACAAGGCAGGAACTTTCACCAACTAAGCCACAGCACCACAGGCCACTGTTCCACTCACACTATCACCTGCGTTGTGCCTCACCTGTATGGTGAATCGGCAAGATTTACTCCAGGAGCATGCAAAGTAAAAGTTGCAGGCAGAACGTCCGTTTGACCATTTATCGGATGCACGTTCTGTAATGTCAGATTCAGAGAAAGACAACCTAGTCATCCTGAACAAATGCTGATCCTGCACAGGCATGCATGTCCCGAGTTCTTCTACTACCATTGATGGCTTGGATCCTGGACAAATGAACAATCACAAACATGTATGAATCAGCAGACATTAGAGAACATACTCTCTTATCTCTGGCCAGAGCCTTGGCAACCTTATAAACAACAGATTTGTTTACAGGCACATCATGAGGTGGAGCATGTAACCTACAAACCAAGCGACTCTGGTGGGACTCGAACCCACAACCTTTGAATGGTCTCACTGAGGAGCCTAGAAGTCCAACACGATATCCATTGCGCCACAGAGCCTGTAGCTGCCATAGGGTGGCGTGGTGTGTCTTCTCAACCTCATCCAAATTCCTGGACAACCTAGTGCTTGCATGCTCAATAGACAGCTGCTTTTCTGTTGACAGCGACTGAAATCAGCATGCAGCACAGGCCAGACAGGACCTGAATGCAAAAAGAATTTTCTCTCGCCAATGCAATGCATAGGAGCAAAGAGCCCACAAGGACTGAATAGCCTCAGCTACGAGCCTAGAAGTCTAACAGCTATCAAGGTCACCACTGAGCCTACAGATGCTCTGTGGCATGGTGTTTCTTCTCAGGTTCATCCAAGTTCACGGACCACATAGCATTTGCCTGTTCAAGGGACAGGTGCTTTGCAGTTGATAGCCAACGACGTGACCTGAACCCACAAGGACTTCTCTGAACTATGCAATGCCATGGAGCCCAGAAAGATTGAATAGCCCAAACTACAAGCCTAGAAGACTAACAGCTATCAAGTTCACCACAAAGCCTAAAGATGCATGGTGTTTCTTCTCAGGTTCAGCCACATTCACTGACTGCATAGTGTTTGCCTGTGCGTTGGACAGCTGCTTTTCCATAAAGAGCAAGCAGCATCACACGAACCCACAAGCTTTTCTCTCACCTATGCAATGCCTCAGAATTTTCTATACAGTCTGGCTCTGAATCCATCTTGGCTTGCTGGAGTGGTGTTTCATCTCAGAGTGTAAGAAAGGGTTGGATGGCACAGCTTCTACACCACCACACAAGGCAGGCACTGCTGGGATTTGAACCCAGGATCTCCTGTTTACTAGACAGGCGCTTTAACCAACTAAGCCACAGCGCCACAGGTTGAACATGCAGCAGCACTAGAGCCTGTGATGTTCCTCACATGTGTGGTGACTCTTGGCTAAAACCAAGACTTGCGAGAGGAGCATGCAAAATACAAGGAGCAGGCAGAACATCTGTTTGACCATTTACTGGAAGCACATTCTTTGACGTCAGATTCGAAAAAGCTAGCCTAGTCATCCTGAAGAAATGCTGATCCTGCAAGGCATGCATGTCCAAATGCTTCCACTACCATTCATATGAGGCTAGCTTGGACCTGGACATATTGAGCAATCACAAACATGCGCTATATTGCCAAAGGTTTTGGGACGTCTGCCTTTACGTGCACATGAACTTTAACGACATCCCATTCTTAAACTGTACGGTTTAATATGGAGTTGGCCCACCCTTTGCACCTATAACAGCTTCAACTCCTCTGGGAAGGCTTTCTACAAGGTACCCCAGACAGCTTGGTAACATTGATACAATGTTGAGTTTTGATCCAAACCATCATTTTGGTTGAGATTGACATTTTAATGTTTAAAGTGTGTAGGATCAGCATTGAAATTGTGATGAAAGTCGACAGCACACATGGGGGGAGACAGTGACATTGAACTAACAGTGATTTGTAGTTGATGATCAGAAGATCATGCAGGTGTGTATCTGTGCAGAACACTAGTGAGTGTTTCCCCATCAGTGGGGCATGTCAGTTCATAATGGACATTTTCAACCACTTTACCCGATTTGCTCTAATCCACTGGGGGCTTGGTTTAAGGGTGGGCCTTCATGGTTTTAGTAAGTCTGTTGAAAAATGGTTGAAAAACATCTATTGTAGTTTGAAATTGGCCACTGATTGGTAAACGCCCATTTTGGTTTTGCATGTGCACTTCTCAGTTGTTTAATTGATGCTTCTTCATTAGAGAGAAAACACAGGTGCATCCTATACAGAAGTCTCGTGTGTTTGACAAGCATGACCTCTCTGAGTTTCAAACAATGGTGCATATATCTTATTTCTGTTTTTTTTTTTTGCATGCTTGTTATTTGCATTTGATTTATTGTTACTGAATCTAATAAGATATAATAACTAAAGTTATTAAAGTGTTGAAATAAACCGCTCAGGTAGCAAGGTGACATTGATACAATGTGGTGTTTTCATATGAACCATCATTTTGACTGAGATTGAAATCTCAAAGTTTGATTTATGTTGAATCAACATTGAAATTTTGATGACAACCAAGAGCCAAAATATGGGTGATGATGTGGGTGATTAAAAAGTGCATCACGAGTTTGTCTTTAGCCTTGATTAATAAAATTCCAACAATATTTAGCTGATCTCTAAAAGCCCATGAGCATGAATATTAAACTTTACATAGCCTATGTTTCTGTTACTCTTTGCATTTACTCCAAGGCCTTCAGTAGGTGGAGTTAAGGCTGATGAGGTTGAATAATTAGAGAAATGAGAAGCACACCCTTAATGATGGTGACATTGATCATACATTGAGTTGCAGTCCACAGCATAACTGCTTGACATAAGATTTGGTTTTTTCTTCTATCTCCTGCTTGCAGCTTTATCAGGTAAACATTCATATTCCTCAAAGAGTATCAAATTTGCTGTATGTAACTGTTCATGGTAAAACTCAAAATCAAAGACATTTTCATGTGATCTTTAAAGAGATTCATTGGTTTGCATTAGTTAAATCTGCAGCTTTAATGAAATTGCTTTAATTGAAAATAATTAAGCTGTTCTTTTAAGCTAAACACAGAACACTTGTCACTTGCTACAATATGTAGTTTCTTGGTAAATTAGTTGCCATATAATTTACAAACTGTCAACATACTGAAGTCCTGCATATTATAGCGCTTCCATTTACAAATGTTTATTGCACAAAATGTAAAAGATATTGAAGCACTAATAGATTTTAGATATAAAAAAAATCAATGATACTAAAATCCTGTTCTATATGGATGGAATTAATGAGGATATGAAGCTAGTGGGTGCAAGTGTTGAGGATGCAGAAGATAGGGATAGGTGGAGAGAGATGATTCGCTGTGGCGACCCCTGAAGGGAGAAGCCGAAAGAAGACGGAGAAGATGCTTGCTTTTTCAGAGAACCCAAAAGAAAAGATGCCCAGTCTGATATACAATAAGCCAGTTTTTAAAAACTTAAACTGTTGCACCACTTGTAGCAATAATGACTTCACGGTGGTCAAAGAGGCGTAAATTGAAATCAATGATTAAGTCCGCAGAGTCAGAAATACTACAACAATTTAATGAAACCGGTGCACAAAATTCTGTGTCACAAGAAAACCATGTTGAAGCAGGAAAAAATTATGCCGAGTACCCTAAAGTTGTTATAGAGTCAGCTGGTTCAGATTGTAATGATTCAGTCACAGATGAGTTCCCTGGTGGGGTGTCTGATGAGGTTCTGTTGCAGCCAACCAATATGCATGATGTTAATAATGATACAGTCAACTCATCAGATTTTGACTCTGATACTGAATCAGAAGCTCCAACGAGTGAGTTTCTTTTAAGGAGTTTGCGATATTGGGCCTCTACCTTCTCAGTCTCACTTGCTGCACTCAGTGCCCTTTTAAGTATTCTGTGAATGTTTCATCCAGAATTGCCCACAGATGCCAGGACAGTTCTTAAGACCCAAACCCATGTATCCACCATAAAGATGGAAGGCGAGTATTATCATTACTATTATTAGTAATGATAGTATTATTATTTTGGCTTGGCAAAGGGGATAGTGTCACGTTTGAAAAGCTTAATCCTGCCTGAACAATTGCAAACAGTTAAATTACAGTTCAATTTAGATGGGCTTCCACTTTTCAAAAGCTGTATACTTCAATCCTGGCCAATTCTTGCCATTGTCAATTGGGACTATACCAAACATCCCTTCCTCATTGGACTTTACTGTGGTATGAAAAAGCCCAAGTGCATATTTGAGTTCTTAAAGCCATTTATTGATGATGTAGCTGATGTTCTTCTGCATGGTATTGTTTACAATGGTCGAAACGTATTGGTACAAGTATGCTCTTTTGTGTGTGATGCCCCTGCCAGAGCCTTTTGTTAAAAATACAAAATCTCCCAATGGCTACTCGGGCTGTGACAAATGTGTTCAAGTGGGTGAGTGGCAAAATAAAATGACATACCCAGAAACTGATGCAAAGTTGAGGACTGATTCTTATTTTAATGATATGATTGATGAAGACCACCACTTGAACCAAAAACTTTCTCCTTTAGCTGGCTTGGTAAAAATGGTTACCATGTTTCCATTAGATTATATGCACTTATGTTGTCTAGGCGTCACTAGGAAACTTTTGAACTTTTGGATCAGAGGTAAAGCACATATCACTAGGTTGTCCACTCAAACTGTAGCTGAAATTTCTGAAAAGTTAAAGCTGCTGAGTCCCTACACGCCTGTTGAGTTTAGCCGGAAACCAAGAGGGTTATCAGAAATTGACCGCTGGAAAGCGACTGAGCTGCGCTCATTTATGTTGTATACAGGCCCCGTTGTGCTTCAGAATTGCATTCAAATGCAGATGTATGAGAACATTGTTGTTTTCTGTTGCTATGCATTGGCTTCTTTTCTTTCTTTTCTTTTCTTCTTCTTTTATCCTCTGGAACCCCAGAGGCGATGATTGATTGTGCTCATGAATTGCTTGTCTCTTTTGTATGCCATTTTGGACAACTATATGGTAGACATGAAATAGTCTACAATATACACCAACTGACTCATCTGGCTGAAGAGTATCGTCTCTTTGGACCGTTGGATAATGTGTCAGCATTTCCTTTTGAGAATTATTTAGGACAAATAAAACATCTTTTGTGCAAGCCTCACTTACCCTTACAGCAAGTTGTGAAAAGGTTATCTGAAATGCCAAATCCAGAGTCACCAAAGCCTCACAAGTGCAACTCAAGTCAGCCACATTTTGATGGTCCAGTGCTTTTGGCAAACAGTTCAGAAAAGTGGTCACAGAAAAGTACACTCTGTCTATAGTGCAAGGAGATAATTGTGTGCAAATAGTTGGCCACATTGCTATTTTAAGAAATATCATTAAGGTAGATGGGGTAGGGATTTTTGTCCTATTTCAAAAGTTTAATCATCAAGAATCATTCTTTTCCTACCCGTTTGAGTCAACCAGCATAGGTTGTTATAAAGTGTGGGAGTTGCATGACAATCTCGATGTGGCCAGACTTTTCTATATCTCCAAGGGAAAGTTTAAATTTGCATTCTTCTATTTCAAAATGGTGGCACAGAAATTGTGCCACACAGCTGGCTGATGGGAAAGAAGCTTCTATGGCCACCATATCCACCCAAAGACACAGCCAAGGTAGTTTGAGTTTGACTTTTTGTTATTGCAGAAATATTAACTATTATATTAAATATTAGTCTGTGTGGTGATGCAGTGTGAAAATGCAGAGTGTGGGTTGACACACTGACAAGTATTTCCTGTTGTTTATTTAAAGGTTAAAAACAATATGTTCTCTTCTCTATAACAGGTGACTCCATGGCAGATTCAATAGAGCCACTTTTCACTCATAAAGTTGTAGATGAAGGTGATGTTACTCTGTCCTGTAAATACGAAAGTGCTGCAACAAACAACTACGTGCACTGGTACAGGCAATATCCAAAATCTAATCCTGAGTTCCTTCTTTATATTTACCAAAGTGGAGATCCAAAATCTGAACCTCCCCCAAGAATGTCTGCTAACGTTAAAGATAAACAAGTGGATCTGATCATCTCCTCTGCTGCTGTATCAGACTCTGCTCTATACTACTGTGCTCTGGCGCCCACAGTGACAGGAAATCCAGCTGCACTGTACAAAAACCTTGACACTGTTTTGTTATACTCAAGGCAGGTCTGCTGATGATTTAGAAAAATCACACATTCATACACTCCTAGAGGCAATATGTAATTAAATTAGAAGTGCACTAAAAACAAGGCATGGCTCCACATATATAACACTGAACTATCTATATCATCTAACAACATTCACTCAGACCAGCACTGAGAAAATGAGGAAATCTCCAAAAGTAAGGAATGAGTTTTAGACTCTGCAGGATATAAGAATTAGACCTCACATGCTTTGTCACTTCTGTTGTGGTGGAGTATATCTGTGTAATTTAACACTGCAGTGTTTTGTTGCTTCATTTTATATGGTGTGTGTGTACTTTCATTTGTTTGTATTAAAGCTTTACACAGGAAGCCTACTCTCCACATAGCATTATCTCTACAGATAGAATAACCATGAACAAAACAATTCCTGGTATTTTTATACAAGTGACTAGAACTGCCTTATTTATTAGTGCATCATTTGTTTACTTCTCTTGCAGTGTTTAGTGTGATAAAGTAAAAATTGGGTCACAACTCTGAATTCCCTTTTACACTGAACACTGTTACACACACAGAGAGCACAGATTATCAGGTATACTCTTGTCATGTAATGGAGTACAAGCAGAGACTCTAGCAAAAGCTTGTGAAAAGAAAAAAAGAAAGTGTGAAGCAAAGACAGAATTATCTATTAAATGTTTTGAATGGTTTAAAATGAACAAAAGGGCCAAGATATTCTTACCCTTTATCTTTTTATATCCTTTTATTTAGGAATAAATATTTTACAATGATAAAATAGCATGTCTGATGCTGTGGGTTGTAAGGTAACAGTGTTTTTTGTTCTGTATTAGTGACTCAGTTCACTGTCACTGATACTGTGAAGTGATCTGTGTAAAGTTACACTACAACAGCATCACTTCCTGGGTGTGGCCTTCTAGAGATGTGTAAAGTTCAGCACATACAGCACTATTATACAGAATCCTCACAGAGCTGTGTTCAGAAATGGCTCAACTATACAACTTACTGTACATAGTGAGATACATACCACTGATTCTCACTCTAGTTACAGGTCATTTATTTTCATCTGTTAATTCGTGTTAAATAATTCCCAAGTTTTATTAGTTTAAAAATTATTTCGTTAAAAGAATATTTGATATTTAATATTTACAAAAATACATTGCAAATTTATTTATTTATTTTCTTCTTTACAACAGGTAATTTTGCAGATAAAATTGGACCGACGGACAAAGATGCCAATATTGTTGCAAAAGAAACACACTGCTACTCTGAAATGTTCATATGAGTCAAGCAGCAATAACATTTGGCTTTACTGGTACAAACAATATCCTAACAGCACACCACAGTTTTTACTGTATAAAGGTGCAAGGTCAAGATCTGATGATTACAACCCCTCTGGCTCTCGATTCAATGCAGAAACATCCCCAGACTCTACTGTACTTTCTATCAAAGATCTGCAGATCTCAGATTCTGCACTCTATCACTGTGCTCTTAGAGTATTAGCAGAGTGATACAGAGTCAATGAGAGACTGTACAAAAGCTATGAAATAATTAATTTGAAGTTAAATGTTAAATATCAAAGATACTTCCTTTACCAACTTATCAGTTAACCACAGACACAAAAGACATTTGCTGCTAGGTTCTTGAGGGTTCCAAAGAGGTTCTAATCCCACAGGAGCCCTCTCTTTATTGTTAACTTGACTTTGTTTAACTGAGTTTCTTTTGCTCGGATGCCAGCCCATACAAACAGGAAGGCTGTACTGTTTCAGAGTATAGTGAACATCCGTCAGCTCAGCACAAGCCAAACAAGGACAACCTGGCTCGTTGGTCTAGGGGTATGATTCTCGCTTTGGGTGCGAGAGGTTCAAATCCCGGATGAGCCCTGGTTTTACATAGAGCACACTGTGTGGGACAAAGCTAACGAAAACTTGGAGTTTCTCAAGAGGTCAGAGGAGATTCAAATCCCACGGTGTATTCCACCAAATAACCTCTGAAAATTAGAGCCAACCTTGAGCCTACCTCAGGAACGTTGGGAGTAAGGTGTGTCCTTGGATTGAAGCCTCTTACAGGACACCATGCTAAAACACACATTCACACCTAGGGGCAATCTAGATAAATCAGCTATTGGCATGTCTTGTGGCCATGGAGAGAACATTCAAAACTACACAGAGTGAGTAATCTGTGGCTCAGAATCAAAGCAGGGATGCTGAAGCTATGTCAAGGCACTATTTAGCTACTTGACTAATTAGTTGCCTTGGCTGACTAGTGTGTGTACTATTTTATGCAAATTTTAACAAAAAATAGATGATTCAGCCGACTTAGCCCACTGCCTACTATCAGGCTACAGACGTAACATAGTGACTTCACATGACTTCATGACACAGCTACACAGCACAGCAGGACCTTCATCAAGTTGAACAAAAGAGACACGCTGTTA
>JAUCMX010000005.1:4321993-4395484 GCA_033459395.1 Hemibagrus guttatus | reverse complement strand
TGATGAGCCAGCTTTTCTTATTAGATTTGTGATATAAACTTTCATAAAGTTAACATTAACAATAAACATTTATTTAGCTAGACTGGTGACACTAAATTGTCTAAGTCTGAATGAGTGTGTGAATGTGTCTTTGCTTAGTGTCCTGTGTTGGACTCTCTTTGATTTTCCAGAAGATGGCATAGTGAGTTATCTTATTGTGGGCCAAATACTAGGACTCTGCTCACATCCCCCAAATGTAGACTTCTGTGATTATAAATACTTCTTTGCAAAATAATATAGACTCTATCTGTTGTTCAATCCTACATACATAGTACTAGACCTATATGTACAATTTGCAGTTATTACAACATGCAAATGTTTGACTTATATTAGTAATATATTTGTCTCCAGCAAAATCTAGCCATGGGGGTCACAGTCCAGTGACTTCTGTGCCGGTCCCAAGCCCGGATAAATAGAGAGGGTTGCGTCAGGAAGGGCATCCGGCGTAAAACATTGCCAAATTTAACCATGCGAATCGTCAGTACGAATTTCATACCGGATCGGTCGAGGCCCGGGTTAACAACGACCGCCATCGGCGCCGTTGACCTACAGGGCGCCGGTGGAAATTGGGCTACTGTTGGTCGAAGAAGTAGAGGAGGGAGGAGAGTGCACAGACAGAGAGAGAAGAGGAAAGGTAAGAGTGTAGGACTGAGAATAGGAACTCTGAATGTTGGTACTATGACAGGGAAAGGTAGAGAGCTGGCTGATGTGATGGAGAGAAGGAAGGTGGATATACTGTGTGTACAGGAGTCCAGGTGGAAGGGTAGCAAGGCTCGTAGTATAGGAGCAGGATTCAAGCTGTTTTATTATGGTGTGGATAGTAAGAGAAATGGGGTAGGTGTGGTCCTGAAGGAGGAGTTTGTGAGGAATGTCCTGGAGGTGAAGAGAGTGTCAGACAGGGTGATGAGTCTGAAGTTAGAGATTGAAGGGGTGATGTTGAATGTTGTTAGTGGTTATGCCCCACAGGTAGGTTGTGAGTTGGAGGAGAAAGAGAGATTCTGGAGTGAATTAGATGAGGTGATGGAGAGTATTCCCACGGGTGAGAGAGTGGTGATAGGAGCGGATTTTAATGGACATGTTGGTGAGGGGAACACAGGTGATGAGGAGGTGATGGGCAAGTTTGGAGTTAAGGAAAGGAACCTTGAAGGACAGATGGTAGTGGACTTTGCTAAGAGGATGGACATGGGTGTGGTTAACACTTATTTTCAGAAGAGGGAGGAGCATAGAGTGACTTACAAGAGTGGAGGTAGGAGCACACAGGTAGACTACATTCTATGTAGAAGAGGCAATCTGAAAGAGATTAGTGACTGTAAAGTGGTAGTGGGAGAGAGTGTAGCCAGACAGCATAGGATGGTGGTGTGTAGGATGACTTTGATGGTCTGTAAGAAGAAGAGGTCAGAGATAGAGAAGAAAACCAAGTGGTGGAAGCTGAAAAAGGAGGAATGTTGTGAGGAATTTAGACAGAAGTTGAGGCAGGCTCTGGGTGGTCAGGTAGTGCTGCCAGATGACTGGGAAACTACAGCAGAAGTGATCAGGGAGACAGGGAGAAAGGTGCTGGGTGTGTCATCTGGAAGGAGGAAAGAAGATAAGGAGACTTGGTGGTGGAATGAGGAAGTTCAGGATAGTGTCCAGAGGAAGAGGTTAGCCAAGAGGAAGTGGGACATGGACAGGACTGAAGAGAATAAACAGGAATACAAGGAGTTACAGCATAGAGTGAAGAGGGAGGTGTCTAAGGCCAAGCAGAAGGCATATGACGAGTTGTACACTAGGTTAGACACTAGAGAAGGAGAGAAGGACTTGTACAGGTTAGCTAGGCAGAGGGATCGAGATGGGAAGGATGTGCAGCAAGTTAGAGTTATTAAGGATAGAGATGGAAGGGTGCTCACAAGTGAGGAGAGTGTACAGAGGAGATGGAAGGAATACTTTGAGGAGCTGATGAATGAGGAAAATGAGAGGGAAAAAAGAGTAGAAGGGGTGAACTCTGTGGAACAGAAAGTAGATAAGATTAGAAAGGATGAAGTCAGGAAGGCTTTGAAGAGGATGAAAAGTGGGAAGGCAGTTGGTCCTGATGACATTCCGGTGGAGGTCTGGAAGTGTCTGGGAGAGGCAGCAGTGGAATTTTTAGCTAGTTTGTTCAACAGGGTTTTAGAGAGTGAGAGGATGCCTGAGGAATGGAGAAGAAGTGTGTTAGTGCCGATCTTTAAGAATAAGGGTGACGTGCAGAGTTGCAGTAACTATAGGGGAATAAAGTTGATGAGCCATACAATGAAGGTATGGGAAAGAGTAGTGGAAGCTAGGTTAAGGAAGGTAGTGGAAATTTGTGAGCAGCAGTATGGCTTCATGCCCAGAAAGAGCACAACAGATGCAATTTTTGCTCTGAGGATTTTGATGGAGAAGTATAGGGATGGTCAGGGGGAGTTGCACTGTGTGTTTGTAGACTTGGAGAAAGCGTATGACAGGGTGCCAAGAGAAGAGCTGTGGTACTGTATGAGGAAGTCAGGAGTAGCGGAGAAGTATGTCAGAGTGGTTCAGGACATGTATGAGAGGAGCAGAACAGTGGTGAGGTGTGCTGTAGGTCAGGCAGAGGAGTTCAATGTGGAGGTGGGACTGCATCAGGGATCGGCTCTGAGCCCCTTCCTGTTTGCTATAGTGATGGACCAGTTGTCAGAGGAGGTCAGACAGGAGTCTCCTTGGACAATGATGTTTGCAGATGACATTGTGATCTGTAGTGAGAGCAGGGAGCAGGTGGAGGAAAACCTGGAGAGGTGGAGGTTTGCACTGGAGAGAAGAGGAATGAAGGTCAGTCGTAGTAAGACTGAGTACATGTGTGTGAATGAAAGGGAGGGAAGTGGAACAGTAAGGTTACAGGGTGAAGAGGTGAAGAAGGTACAGGAGTTTAAGTACTTGGGGTCAACAGTCCAGAGTAATGGAGAGTGTGGGAAAGAGGTAAAGAAGCGAGTGCAGGCAGGTTGGAATGGGTGGAGAAAGGTGTCGGGAGTTCTGTGTGATCAGAAAATATCAGCGAGAATCAAGGGGAAGGTGTACAGGACAGTGGTGAGACCGGCCATGCTGTATGGTTTAGAGACAGTGTCACTGAGGAAGAGACAGGAGTCAGAGCTCGAGGTAGCAGAGCTGAAGATGTTGAGGTTCTCTTTGGAAGTGACAAGATTGGACAGGATTAGGAACGAGTTCATCAGAGGGACAGCTCATGTTGGACGTTTGGGGGACAAAGTTAGGGAGGCCAGATTAAGATGGTTTGGACATGTTCAGAGGAGGGACAGTGAGTATATTGGTAGGAGAATGTTGGACATGGGGCTGCCAGGCAGGAGGCAAAGAGGAAGGCCAAAGAGGAGGTATATGGATGGAATTAATGAGGATATGCAGCTAGTGGGTGCAAGGGTTGAGGATGCAGAAGATAGGGATAGGTGGAGAGAGATGATTCGCTGTGGCGACCCCTGAAGGGAAAAGCCGAAAGAAGAAGAAGATTTGTCTCCAGCAAGGACAAGCACATTACAGCTGCACTGAATAAAATGGGATCTGGACAGATTCTCTTGTCATAGGATAAGGTAAATACTCCACCCTTTCTTTATAAAATAATATTCATTATCACAGTTTCATGTTTAAATGACCAATCAGCAGATATGAGATCAAGTCAACTAGTTTTACACAGTGGTTTTATTAAGCAATGAGTTAAATGGCAATAAAGAATAATAGATAAGAGAAAGAAAAGAAGCTGGTTTGTTCCACACCTCATGAAATACCAGCTTATGAAATGTAATCCTATTTAATTCTACTTTATATATACTATATGGTGTATATATTACTATATGGTGACTATATTATTCCAAAGCAAGGATTAATGTAAAGCCAGGATGTTTCACTGTCAGTAACACTGGTGACACTGTCATGTGATGCTGTGGGGTGGAGCTTCATGAACATTTATGATGTTAATATATTAGAGTACAGAAAGAGCTTTTTCATTCAGCTAAAACCATTCATCATGTTCACTGTTATATTCATGTGTCTGTGGCTTTCACTAGGTGAGTTAACATTGACTTTTTGTTAGTTTAGATATTATGTGTTTTTTATTAAGTGTGTGGTGTTAGAAAGCATGATTTCTGTATGTAATACTGGCTTGATTATGTAAAACTTTATGTTCTCTTCTCTATGACAGGTGACTCCATGGCAGATTCAGTAGAGCCACTTTTCACTCATAAAGTTGTAGATGAAGGTGATGATGTTACTCTGTCCTGCAAATTTGAAACAAGTGCTACAGGATTCTACCTGAACTGGTACAGACAATATCCAAAATCTAAACCTGACTTCCTTCTTCATATTTACAAAAATGGAGATCTAAGTGCTAACATTCCCCCAAGAATGTCTGCTAAAGTTAAAGATAAACAAGTGGATCTGATCATCTCCTCTGCTGCTGTATCAGACTCTGCTCTATACTACTGTGCTCTGGCGCCCACAGTGACAGGAAATCCAGCTGCACTGTACAAAAACCTTGACATTGTTTTGTTATACTTGAGGCAGTTCTGCTGGTGACAATCCTTTACTCCTAGGGGCAATTTGTAATTAAATTAGAAGTGCACTAAAGACAAGCCATGGCTCCACATATATAATATTGAACTATATATAACATCTAACACCATTCACTCAGACCAGCAATGAGGTAATGAGGAAATCTACAGAACTAAGGAATGAGTTTTAGGCTTCACAGGAAATAAGAATTAGACCTCTCCTGTTTTGTCACTTCTGTTGTGATGGAGTATATCTGTGAAATTTAACACTGCAATGTGTGCGTTTTAATGTTTTGTTGCTTTATTTTAAGTGTGTACTTTAATTTGTTTGTGTTAAAGCTTTATACAGGAATCTGCTCTCCACACAGCATTAGCTACACAGATGGTATAACCACTACAGACCAATTCCTGGTATTTTTACACGTGACTAGAACTGCCTTATTTATTAGTGCATCATTTTTTTCTGCTCTTGTGCAGTGTTCAGTAAGAGAAACATCAATTCACTTCAATTTTAACTCTGAACACTGTTACAATCACAGAGAACACAGATTATTAGGTATACTCCTGTCATGTAATGGAGTGCAGCAGGGACTCTGGTGAAAGTATGAAGCAAAGACAGAATTATCTCTTAAAAGTTTTGAATGGTTTAAAGTAAGATAAGTTCTCAGAATAGACCTGCACAAAGCAGAAAGAAAGCATAATAACATCAATAACATCAAATCCCCCAAACTGTTATTGTACAATAAAATAAAACTGAATTCTTAAAAAACCCATCCTATGTTAATGAGACAGGAGGAGCTTAGAAAGTCACGTGACCTGAATATATTTGCATACATAATAGTGGTTGGGCGGGATATTCAAATAAATGAGCTTGTTTCTGTTTAGGTGTACGTGTTTGTGTTATTGTTTTATATTGAAATTATACATCAAAAGCACTGAATGTCCTGACACTTACATCTGAATCTAAAAAAAAGATAAATGAACATATAATTTTTTTTTCAATGTGAGAACGTATATTACTTTAAAGGCCCTGCTCAGGGACTGACCATGTGACTTAAACCCCATTTTGCCATTCAACAAACCAGCAACACTTAACGCACCACTGCTGAAGGATTCCTTTTAACATACAACAACAGACTTTGGTATAGGATCACAACACAAAGGAAAGAAACCAATGTCAGAAGTGGGATTCGAACCCACGCCTCCAGGGGGAGACTGCGACCTGAACGCAGCGCCTTAGACCGCTCGGCCATCCTGACATATTAAAGCTTACCAAATTGTCAACCTAAGTAACTGAACTAATATTAATTAAACAATATCAGCTTGACGGGGGGCATGGTGGCTTAGTGGTTAGCATGTTTGCCTCACACCTCCAGGGTTGTGGGTTTGATTCCTGCCCCCGCTGTGTGTGTGGAGTTTGCATGTTCTCCCCGTGCCTCGGTTTCCTCCGGGTACTCTGGTTTCCTCCCCTGGTCCAAAGACATGCATTGTAGGTTGATTGGCATCTCTAAATTGTCTGTAGTGTGTGATTGCATGAGTGAATGAGAGTGTGTGTGTGTGCCCTGCAAAAGGTTGGCACTCCATCCAGGGTGTATCCTGCCTTGATGCCCAATGACACCTGAGATAGGCACAGGCTCCCCGTGACCCGAGTGTAGTTCGGATAAGTGGCAGACAATGAATGAATGAATATCAGCTTGACAGGTCCTCTGTTGAAGTGCAGGATTCTGTATAGGTTTTGTAGTACCACAGAAACTAAACTACACTATTCCAATACTCAACTGTTTTATTTGTTAATACTGATAAATCAAGTGTTGTAGTCATTCTAGATAACATTCAGATATTAGATGTTAGGAGAAATTAGACTGATAATCTTTGTTACTTAATCAACTGGTCAATAAACAATAATCACCAGCATGAAATGGGATTTCCACCTGTTTTGTTGTGTCCATGTTCAGTATTTAATTTCTTTCTCAGGTTAAACTCCACAGTCATGGTTAATGGCTCATATGTAAATAGACACACTGAGCTTTGTAGTTTTGGATTTTAATTTAAATTGTAGTATTTCATCAGTATTTCTGTTCTTATCTAGCCTACTAGAGGAAATATATTACTAGAAAAGTTTCAAAAAACTAAAACAGTTACTGTTATGGTTAGACACGAATATTACCAAAGTGTCCAAAGAGTGAACCTAGTCTGTAGTTTGTTCACAAAAATACTTGGCAGATTTATTTCTTTTATTTATATTCTTCTTTACAATGGGCAGTTTTGCAGATTAAATTAAGGTAACCGATGAAGATGCCAACATTGTCAGGAAAAAAGACTCTGTTATTCTAAAATGCTCATACGAGGCAAGCAGTGATTACACTGAGCTTTACTCTTCTTTTCCTTTTACCAACTTAAGAGCCATGCTTTTCTCACAAGATGGAGCTATTTACACTTTTACATTCACTTCATCATCAGTCTGTCACATTAACCATCATTTAACCATCAAATGTAGTAACAGTGTATTTTAATGGACACAATATTAGAGTTTAACTAATGTTGTATTCTTTGTAGAATAAAGCCCACATTGCACTTCATTAACAACTCCTCATACAACTAGTTTATTATGTGAAAAATCCAAACAAAAGCACAGAGAAATGAGAAAGAAAAGATGACAAATCCAGGCAGTGATATAATACACAAATTGAAATGAGAAAAAAAAGGGGGAAATAATGTTGTGTGTAGCTAACACAGTCTCCTGTGTTCCATATAATTACACAACAAGAGACAATACATTAGGAAACTTAAGTGCTTTATCATTTATCCAGTGGTATCCTGGCTAATCTGGCCTACTGAATAGATTTAGAAATTAACTTTGTTCTACATTAAAATCATCTATCGAAAGTAATTGAATGAATATATTCAGAATAAAATCAAAAATGTTTGAATAAAGTTTGTGGATTAAACGATGACACTTATGAAGTTGATCACCTGCTCTCAGACTTTTGGATCAAATTGTAGTATATGTTTTCACAGCAGATCAGCGGGAGCCCAGTAACAGCACATGTACACACTCAAAGGTGTGGAAATAATTGAATCAAAATATTTGAAGAAAGCACAATTCCCTGTTATTACACAAGGGGGCAAAATATAGCAATAAACTCAGTTAATGTCAAAATGTGTTAATTAGTATCTTTCACAGCAGTGATGTAAATACATGTTTATATCGCTAATATATTTTTAGACACTTCGTCCATCTATCCCTAGAGTCACGGCTCAACTAGCTGAATGCTCAGAGAGCCGTGAACGCTGACCACTTTGTTCTCTGTAATGCAGCGTTCCCGTGCAAAGTTCTGGATGGTACTGCTTGCTGACCGCGACAGAGCTCAAACTACCTGCTTGCCGAGTGAAACAGCCGACCTCAGCTCGCCTGGGAATCATCCTGGTTTGTTCCCCCATTGAAGCCCCCTCTTCCGAGGTGGCGTTTGCAGCAGGTGTATGTCGCATATGGTCTAGTGGTCAGGATTCTTGGTTTTCACCCAGGTGGCCCGGGTTGCTGCAGAGTATTAACCACTATACGATCACAGCAGTCCATATACCGGCAGGAAAAAGCAGCTGCTATGCGTAGTGGCGTGCGCCAGTACGCATGGCTCTGGCCTGATGTACTGACAAAAGTTGGCTTTTTATCTAGATACGATTGCATTAGCAGTAGTCTTTGCTAATGCTATGTCGAAAGGCGACCTAACTCATATGCAAACTATACCTTCTGTGCTTGTCTTAATTAATAGTAAGAAATAAAGAAAATTAACTGCAAATGCACTACATGATTGCAACCCAAATACACTACATGTTTGGTGCTTAGGACGTTGGGACTGACGCTCACAAACACAGAGAGAAAGGCAGGAAGAGTTCATCAACAAGCTTAAGTACGATTTAAATGGAAGAATTCAATGGTATTGTAGCTTTAAACAGTGGGAAAGAGGAGAAGCGTAAGGCCCAGGAGGAGGTGTATGGATGTGGTGCAGAAAGACATGCAGGGGATTGGTGTGACAGAAGGAGGTGCAGAGGACAGACTAAGATGGAGAAAAATGATCCGAGCTGGCGAACCCTAAAGGGAGCCAAGAACGGTATTGTAGCTTTGGTTATGTAAGGCGTTGCAATGAATCAAAATGAATGCAACACCAACAATTGCTGACTATAATCCGTGACCCTTTTTGGATTCCGTTAAGGAACAGTTCAAAGGCTTCCCGACCGCTATCAGTTTTGCTGGCGATCCAATAAAGCCACATTCCCCTACCGGGAATTCTACAGCACGAACACTGTGCATGGGACGTTCTTGGATGTTCCAATATGACAATGATCCAAAGCACAAGGCCAAGTTGACCCTCCAATGGCTCAAAAAGAATAAAAAAATAAAGGTGAAGGTTTCTGGAGTTGCCATCACAGTCTCCTGACCTGACATTTGTTTTGCCTTCTCACTCATATTTTCTTTAAAAAATGGTACACATCTTGCAAATTCTCCCAAGGTATGCAAACTTTTGAGCACAAATGTATACACACTGTTAAAAAAAATCTCTCTCTTGTGATTCATAAATAGTTTGTTTTTGACACAAGTTGGATTATTAGGAGACAGTTTGTTCATTTGGAGACAAATCTATCACTAGTGATCCTCAGTGATCAATCTGTGCTCCTCTGCTTGTCTGATCATGGAGACATGGAGTCTTGGGGTGCACATCACCTAGGATCTTTTCTTGAGCAGAAAATCCCATAAGTGATTCGATTTCCTGCAGAGACAAACAAAACACACCTCCCTCATCATCACTATGTTCAAGAAAATATATTGCTAGCATGTTGAACAGCTGTACCATTGTTTAATATGTGAAACTGCACTGAGTCTCAGAGCACTAGAACCTACAGCAGATTATAAAAAACACTGGAAACATCAGGGTCTCTCTTAACTTTAATGAGCTACACACACTATCTTTGATATTGTCAAGATCAGCAGATGTTTTTCCAAACCTCACTGAAATACCTACCTATGCAATGAATAGATTAAAAAAATAATTTACATACAAAATACAATAATTTATCATTTTTATGTGCTTAGAGAAAGCAAAAACCTTGGGTGAGTTAAAAAATAACAACAGATTCAATCAGTATCAATAAAAACTTGCTAATGGTGCTAGGCTAAGCTAGCAAGAAACACAAGGTGACACCTGCCCTCTAACCTAGTTTGTTTAGACATTTAAAAAAAATAAGTACATGGTGGAATGTAGGTGCACACACAGTCTTACATGTTCTCAAACCAATGGAGATAAAATTAGTGTAAAAGGGAGTACAAGCAAAAAAAAAAACATCAGCCAGTTAGCATGCTGACACTGAACCAGGAGTCTGAAACAATGTACTGCATTTTAAACTGGTAGATCCACCTCTATTGGTTCTCTTTTAGGTTCTTGTCTTCTCACTGGTCAAGTCAGTCACCCAGTTAATGGTGATTGCCACAGAGTCCCACCTATGGGAGGACAGCTACAGACAGATGATCAGAAAACTAAAAATGGAGAAATAAAAAAACAGAGATAGGAGCACATGCATTCAATCACAGTGTCACATGACAATCATACTTTGTACCTATCTATGATATTTGGTGAGGTTGTGGCCCCTAAAGGAGAGAAGGCCATTGATATATATATATATATATATATATATATATATATTATATATATATATATATATATATATATATATATATATATATATATATATATATATATATATATTGACACAGAAAGATAATGGAGTTTGTTGTGCAGTGATAATGATTGCCTCTGTCTACCTAAATAAGGATGATGTTCCCCAATCCTGCTGTGCCCCACAATTCCCTGGGTCGGGCCTTGTCTCTGCTCGGCAATGCCTGGAATTCACAGCCACAGAGCACACGCCGACAACAGCACCCTTCACCTCCTTACCTTACCTTAGAAACTTTAAAATAAGAGAGTACTGTTCTCGCATCTATGTTCGTACATATATAGAGTAGAATATATATTTTCACAAATCAAATACCTTCTTCACAGATCACAACTTTGGAAATTGGGTCAGAACACAGGGTCAGCCATGATATAGCACTCCTGGAGCAGTGAGGGTAAAGAGCCTTGCTCAGGGACCCAACATGTCGCTTTAACCACATTCTGCTGACCAACAACCCTTAACCACTTAAGCCACCACTGGCCCCCAGAATTGCCTTCAATGTGCAAGGACAGACATCTATACAGAATCACAACACAAAGGAAAGAAGCCAATGCCAGAAGTGGGACTCGAACCCACACCTTGTCAGGAAGCAGTTACATTGAGCTTTACTCTCCTTTTCTGTTTCCCTTTCCCAACATATCAGCTAACAACAGACAAAAAAAAAAAAAAAAAAAAAAGTTGCGGTAACAGCCATGCTTTTCTCACAAGATGGAGCTATTTACATGTTTACACTCCCTTCTGAAATGCCTGACTGTGAGGACAATTAGAAGCTGAAGCAAGCTCAAGTTAAACAGCTGAAGCTTTACAAATTCAGGAGATCAGGAGAATAAAGTAATGTTCTCAAACTGCTATTTGTTGTTATGCTTTGTAAATTAAAAAAATGACTTTTTGTTGTGGTTGTTGTGTAGCACAGCTTCATCCATAGTCTTTTTTTTGGTAGTTTGAGTTGACTTTATGAATAAAAATAAATTGTATGCACTTGCATTTGCTTGCATCCTGCTTGTATTTGAATACAATGTGGAAAGATTCCCCACAAGCAGCAATGCTTCAGTAAGAATCAGCAATCTGTCAGTAACATTGGTGACACTGTCATGTGATGCTGTGGGGCGGAGCTTCATGAACATTTATGATGTTGACATATCAGAGTACATAAAGACCTCAGAATATTTACATTCAGCTAAAACCATTCATCATGTTCACTGTTATATTCGTGTCTCTGTGGCTTTCACTAGGTGAGTTAACATTGACTTTTTTATTGCATAAATATTAATGTTGAATTAATGGTTAAATAGTCTGTGTGGTGATGAGAAAAAGCAGAATGTGACACTTATGTAACACCGGCTTGATCCACACATAGGTTACTGACGTTATGTTCTTTCCTCTATAACAGCTGACTCCATGGCAGATTCAGTAGAGCCACTTTTCACTCATAATGTTGTGGATGAAGGTGATGATGTTACTCTGTCCTGCAGATACAAAACAAGTTACACAGGAAACATCTACCTGCACTGGTACAGGCAATATCCAACATCTCACCCTAAATTCCTTCTTTATATTGATACAAGAGGGTCTAAAAGTGACCCAATCCCACCACGTCTGAATGCTAATGTTGATAAAAACATGCAACAAGTGGATCTGATCATCTCCTCTGCTGCTGTATCAGACTCTGCTCTATACTACTGTGCTCTGCGGCCCACAGTGACAGGAAATCCAGCTGCACTGTACAAAAATTTTACACTGTTTAACTACACTGAAGGCAAATATACTACTGTTTTTCTTCTTTTGGCTAGGGTTTGGCACAGTGGATCATTGATTTGTATAGTTTGACTTAACACAGGTTTTACACTGGATGCCCTTCCTGACACATTATATATTTATGTGTATTGATAATATCAGTTGATATAATATCAGCTCGCCTCCGCCATGTGTGTGTGGAGTTTGCATGTTCTCCCCGTGCCTCGGGGGTTTCCTCCGGGTACTCCGGTTTCCTCCCCCAGTCCAAAGACATGCATTGTAGGTTAATTGGCATCTCTAAATTGTCCATAGTGTGTGATTGCGTGAGTGAATGAGAGTGTGTGTGTGTGCCCTGCGATGGGTTGGCACTCCATCCAGGGTGTATCCTGCCTTGATGCCCAATGACGCCTGAGATACGCACAGGCTCCCCGTGACCCGAGAATAGATCGGATAAGCGGTAGACAATGAATGAATGAATAATATCAGCTTTGAGCTTACTGACTGCACATTAGAAACTCTACCTGAAGGAACAAAAATACAAAGTTAATGTCTCTGTGCTGTGCTTTTTTACTAGTTCCTCAATTCCTTTTAAGTGGCCTACATTAAACTAAAAAAAAAATTTAATAAAACTTTCAAAAATTAAAAGATTCCTGTAAATATAGCACACACACACCACCTCAGACGTTTCTCTCACACGCTTGACTTGACACTATGAACACTTTACAATACCAAAGTAATGAAACATAATTAAATCATTTTGGTCTTTAATTATTACTACCAGTGCCTTCAAAGTAGCATAGATATCTATTTCTCATCCTAAATTGTGAACACACAGGTATATGAAGGTATTTTTTAGATTTTTATCAACTGTCAATTGTGAGTAACCAGTATTTTATTATTTAGTATTATATATGTGAAATTGTGATTTAGATATCATTACACTAATTAGCATTCCTATACTTACCTTTTGAGCATAGGCACAGCAAATTTACATGTAAAGAGAGATTTTGTTAAAAATATGCTTCTGTTGTAATATGATGATCACTATGGAAATTCTGCATTAATTTTTTTTATACAAAAGCCAGTGAGCCAGTGTAGTGACCAGTGAGTTTATTCACATTTGAAGTTACACAGCAAAATATCATAATTATTTATAGGTGTACAAATAATGTAACCATAGTATTGTAACGTAATGTAAACGTAGCATTGTATAGACAATACATTTTGAAATGCAACACAGCCATATTAATGACTCTAGTTCACTGTCACTGATACTGTGTGAAGTGATGATCTGTGTAAAGTTACACTACAACAGCAGCACTTCCTGGGTGTGGCCTTCTAGAGATGTGTAAAGTTCAGCACATACAGCACTATTATATAGAATCCTCACAGAGCTGTGTTCAGAAATGGCTCAACTATACAACTTACTGTACATAGTGAGATACATACCACTGATTCTCACTCTAGTTACAGGTAATTATTTTTCAGCAGTTAATCAACTGTATTAATAATTAAAATGGATTTATAATCACTTACTTAATTATATTAATTAATACCCATGTTTGTATTAACCTAGAAATTTCTTCAACAAATATTTGTTTTACAAATTCTACTACACATTGATATATTTCTTAATGTTACTTTTCACAGCAGGCAGTTTTGCGGATAAAATTGGACCAACAGATGAAGATGCCAACATTGTCAGGAAAGAAACAGACACTGTTACTCTGAAATGTTTATATGAGACAAGCAGTGAATATATTTATCTTTACTGGTACAAACAATATCCTAACAGCGCACCACAGTTTTTACTGTATAAAAGTGCAAGGTCAGGATATGGCCAGAGCACTCCTACTGATCGTCGATTAGAGACAAAAACAAGCAGAGACTCTACTGAACTTACTATCAGAGGTCTAAAGCTCTCAGATGCTGCACTCTATCACTGTGCACTAAGAGTAGTAGCACAGTGATACAGAGTCAGTGAAAGGCTTTACAAAAACGTATAAAACAGAATAAATGAAGATTCTAAAACCACATCAAAGATCCTCCCTTTACCAACCTGTTATCAGTTAACCACACACACACACAATGTTTGTGGTAATTCTGTGGTATAAATGAATAAATAAAAAATTAAGCAAGCAAGCAAACTAATAAATAAAAATAAAATGTGTTTAAAAATGACACGATACGATAGTAAAGTCACAAATCTACATTGTTATGAAAAAAAGTATAAAAAAGTACTTTATAGACACTAACAGATGCATTGTGTTGCAGGTGCATATGACATGAAATTGTTTATTTACCTTTTCTTGCCAATTTTGTCAATGATTCACTGTAAATAAATAAATAAATAAATAAATAAATAAATAAATAAATAAATAAATACACTTATTTGTTCCACCTTATGTCTATTATGCATGTATGTACAGATGTATGTTACTTTGTTGGATGTGAGCTAGAGCAATGTCCTTTTACAAACCCCTCAGAACAGATGGGAGTTTGATTGTAGTACACTGAGTTTGATTGTACAGATACACTTGTACAGACTGAACAGAAGATGAAATGGATAAATAAAGAAACTCCTATAGAGAGTAGAAAGTTCAGTAGAAAGTTCATTGTCACTTTAACTGCATGCACATTTGATTAATAAACGTCAATGTTTCTTTTACTGTATATATACTAAAACATGACTGTGAGATTACGGATGTCTCTGACGTTTGAGTTGTGAACTGTGACATTCAGTATAGATATAACAAAGATATCTTGCACATCAATGCAAGTGCATCTTATAGCAGAAAAGCATGTTTTGGAAGGTAATGATGTCATTCTGCCCTGCAATTCGTTTGTGAGTTTCGTGTCTCCATCTATGTATCTGATACTGGAAAGCAGTCTGTCAAAGCTGATAAAAAGCCTGAGGATCTGAAGATTTCCTCTGCTGCAGTATCAGACTCTGCAGTGTACTACTGTGCCCTGAGGCCCACAGTAACAGGAAACTTAGTAACACTGAACAAAAACCTCTTGCCAGGCAAAGAAAGTGCTTACACACTGCTTTAAACTTAAACACTACATTTCTGTATCAAGAGAAATAATAATGCAGTGGAACACAGAGTAACATTTTAATGTGCCATCAATACATGTACAATAACATGGCTACATATCTTAAAGAAAAAAAAATACAAGAACTTGATTAAAAATTAATTTTTAAAATGACATTTATAATTAAATAAAAAAAATTAATCACTTTATTTTATTTTGAACAGGTGCTTTGTTATTGTCTGATGTATAAAGGAGTGTACAAATAAGCATAATATTCATCTCTTCTGATGTGTAATACACACACTTTTAACTCTTACACACATTGACATCAACATTAACAACAACGTGAGATTTGTTGTTGGAGCTGTTGCTAGGATTGAGCTGCATCTGACAATTGTTCAGACAATACAATGTTCCAATACTGAGGTTGTGATTTTTTATTTATTTATTTATTTAGTTATTTATTTATTTATTTATTTAGTCATTTGATAGTTTTCAAATAAATAATGTACTTAAATGCATATTCTTTTTTTCATTTTATTTTGTTATTCAGTGTTAAAGCTCATTTTTTATGCCAATGTATGCCAGGCAACAATGTTCAAATACTCCATATTGTATGTGTGGATTATATTCTGTGTCAATAATATCTTACTTTGGATAAAATCAGATCAAAGAAATGCATTTATTTTAAACAATATGTATTTACATGTGTATCATTACATAACTGAATTCCACAATGGGATCATTCATTAATCTTCAGTAAAGACTTTATCCTGATCAGGGTCACGGTGGCTCCAGAACCTATCATGGACACACTAGGCACAAGGAGGAAACACACCATATCACAGGAGTGGAAAAAGTACTGAGAATCAAGCACATGGACACTAATACACATCATGAAGCCTTGCACATTGTTACTGATTGTGTAAGCATTTTTATGTTGGCTACTGAAAAGAAACCAATTTGCATTTAGTTAATATTGACTATTTGCATTAAATGAACTCAGAGTTCCTGCCACTTAATATTGGCTTCCTTTCATTCCTTTCTGTTCTTTGGGCATGTCCTCAAGAACACTGCTTGTTGATGTCTCCTTTCCAACAGAATGGAGTTAGTAAAATTATTGCAATAGTAGTTAACTGAAAAGTTTAGCACAAGCCCATAGAACAGGAAGATATACAGTGAAATGGCATCAGTGCACAACAACCCAATCAAAGGCTCTATGGTTTATTGGTCTAGGGGTATGAGTCTTGCTTTGGGTGTAAGAAATCATGGGATCAAATTCTGGAGGAGCCCATTCTGTCATGTTAACTTGTTGCTCTGCAAGACTGCTTTTTCTCATCATGACATATTTTGCCTAATTCCAAGAGCTGCTAGGTTCTTGAGGGTTCCAAAGAGGTTCTAAACCCACAGGGGCCCTCTTTTTATTGTTAACTTGACTTTGTTTAACCGTGTTTCTATTGCTTGGACGCCAGCCCATACAAACAGGAAGGCTGTACTGTTTCAGAGTATAGTGAACATCCGTCAGCTCAGAGCAAGTCCAACAAGGACAACCTGCCTCGTTGGTCTAGGGGTATGATTCTCGCTTTGGGTGCGAGAGGTCCCGGACGAGCCCTGGTTTTACATAGAATACACTGTGTGGAACAAAACTAATGAAAACTTGGAGTTCATCAAGAGGTCCAAGGAGATTCAAATTCCACGGTGTATTCCACCAAATAACCTCTGAAAATTAGAGCTAACCTTGAGCCTACCTCAGGAATGCTGGGAGTAGGGTGGGTCCTTGGATTGAAGCCTAATTACTTCAGTTACAGCCTGGGAATTATGTTAGGACACCATGCTAAAACACACATTCACACCTAGGGGCAATCTAGATAAATCAGGTATTGTCATGTCTTGTGGCCATGGAGAGAACATTCAAGACTACACATAACGAGTAATCTGTGGCTCAGAATCAAAGCAGGGATGCTGAAGCTATGTCAAGGCACTAATTAGCTACTTGACTAATTAGTTGCCTTGGCTCACTAGTGTGTGTACTATTTTATGCAAATTTTAACAAAAAATAGATGATTCAGCCGACTGCCTGCTATCAGGTTGCAGATGTAACATAGTGACTTCATGAGACTTCATGTCACAGCTACACAGCACAGCAGGACATTCACCAAGTTGAACAAAAGAGACACGCTGTTACTTGGACCAAAATCTGCAGTGAATTATCATATTGCATGCCTCTAAAATGTACACATACCAGCACAAACATATGCCAAAAATGATTCACTGTAAAAAAAATTAGAAAGGGTAGCAGGTAAGCATAGGTTCAGTAGTGAAAGAGATTAAGGAGCACATTGATGCTAGTGTTACAGACACGCCAGGCTCTGCTCACACTCAGTCACAGCGCACTCCCTCACCCGAGTTTTAACGAGACGCACCTGAACACCATAATCACCTCCCCTATAAATAACACCACGACACACTCCCCACTCGTCCGTTATCGTTAACACATACCTCACGTAGTGTTGATGCTCTGGACTGTCTCGCTAACTTGCAT
Source organism: Hemibagrus guttatus (assembly GCA_033459395.1). NCBI lineage: Eukaryota > Metazoa > Chordata > Actinopteri > Siluriformes > Bagridae > Hemibagrus > Hemibagrus guttatus. Next base: position 4,377,883 of record JAUCMX010000005.1, on the reverse strand, counting down.
TTTTGTGTTCATAGAGATCTCTACCTGTCTGTCCTCACGCAGCTCCACGGCACGCTCCGGTTTCCCCGTTCACGCCACGACCACGTTACAAGTCTTCGTTTTGTCTGCACGCTCTCCCCTCCTTCCTTTCCAAATAAACACCTCAACGAGAACCGCTGCCTCCGTCCTCGTTCTTAACAGAATAACGGACCAACACCGCCTGGACAAGGAGGATGAGCTCACGGGATCCGGTGGAAGAGCTGGCCGAAGCGCTGCGCCGCGCTCTCGCTAGCGCAGCCGGCTCCGCGACTCCGGCAAGCGTTTCCGCCGCCGCGGCCGTTTCTTCGCCGCCTGTGTATGCGAGCCCCATGGCCGTCCCAGCACCATACTCCGGCGCGGCGGAGGATTGCAACGGGTTTCTGCTGCAGTGCTCGCTGACTCTGGAGATGCAGTCACACCTGTACCCTGACGATCGGGCGAAGATTGCCTTCATCATCTCTCGTCTCGACGGGAAGGCGCTTCGCTGGGCCGAGCCTCTCTGGTCCCAGAGCAATTCCATGATGTCTTCGCTATCCGCCTTCACCAGGCATTTCAGGGAGGTGTTCGGGAGACCAGAGGGGGACTCATCGGTAGGCGAGAGATTGTGTCGTATTAAACAAGGTAATCTGTCCGTCACTGAATATGCACTGCAGTTCCGCACCCTCGCCGCAGCCAGCGGCTGGAATGAACAGGCACTGATCACCACCTATCGTCAGGGTCTGGACCCACAGGTTCGCCTGCACCTCGCTGCGCATGAGGATTCGATGGGGCTGGAAAAATTTATCCAGCTCTCCGTTCGTCTCGCGACTCGGATGCAGCTGTGCTTCGAGGAGCACCAGAGTCAGCCGGCAGCTAGCACTGCTCCCGCCCAGCCGGGACCTGTTAGTCACCCAGAGCCCGCTGACGATGCCATGCAGTTAGAGCTTTCGGAGGTGTCATCGGCTGACCGACAGTGGGAGCGGCAGAGGCGGCTGGCCCAGAGTTGCTGTTTCTACTGCGGGGGCTCGGGGCATTTCGTGGCGAAGTGCCCCCTTCGCCCCGCCCGAGCACTGGTGAGTTCACTCTTTCCGACACAGAACATCAGTAAACCTCTCTCAGTTTTGGTCAGTCTTACTACCCATGAGTTTTGTGTTTCAGCGACCGCGCTCATCGACTCTGGGTCGGCCGGGAACTTCATCTCCGGGGCCCTCTGCCGCCAGCTCCAGCTCCCGACTGCAGCCACGCCAAAGATATACCAGGTCCACGCAGTAACTGGGAAGCTCCTGAGGCAGGTGCGTCGTCAGGCGGGGCCCCTCCGGCTCCACATCGGGGTGATGCACACGGAGGAGATAGTTCTGATGGTGCTGGAGGACTCGACGGCGGAGGTGGTTCTGGGCCGTCCCTGGCTGGAGCAGCATGATCCCATCATTTCTTGGAGGACAGGAGAGATCCTGAGGTGGAGAGCCCCCTCGAGGCCCGCTCTGTCAACATCCCGGCGTGCTACTCTCACTTCTGGGATGTCTTCTGTCCCAAGAAAGCCTCCAAGCTGCCCCCACACCGGCCATGGGATTGCGCCATCGATCTCATTCCAGGCGAGCCAGTACCCAAGGGGAGGATCTACTCACTCACGCTCCCGGAGGAGAAGGCCATGGAAGAGTACATAAAGGAAGCCTTAGCCCAGGGCTACATTTGTCCGTCCACGTCCCCTGCTGCATCCAGTTTCTTCTTCGTGGCCAAGAAAGATGGCGGTCTCCGACCCTGCATTGACTACCGCGCGCTGAACAAGATCACGGTGAAATTCCGGTATCCCCTGCCTCTCGTCCCCGCAGCGCTAGAGCGTCTCCGCGGCGCCACTGTGTTCACGAAGCTTGACCTCCGCAGCGCCTACAACTTGATCCGGATACGGAAGGGGGATGAGTGGAAGACCGCATTCGTCACCCCTACCGGCCATTATGAGTACCGGGTCATGCCTTATGGACTCGCCAATGCCCCTTCCGTGTTCCAGGACTTCATGCACGAGGTGCTCCGGGACTTCCTGCACAAGTTTGTGGTGGTATATATTGACGATATACTCATCTACTCCCGGAGTATGGCGGACCATCAGCGCCACGTTGCGGAGGTCCTTCACCGGCTCCGAGACCATAACCTTTTCCTTAAGGCAGAGAAATGCCTGTTTCACCAACCCACAGTACAGTTTCTCGGATATGTCATTGACCACAGTGGCGTTCGCATGGATGAAAAGAAGGTGACCGCCGTCCGGGACTGGCCCGCCCCCACGACCGTGAAGGAACTTCAACGTTTTTTAGGGTTTGCAAACTTCTATCGCAGATTCATCCGGGGATACAGTTCAGTCACCAGCCCACTCACTAACCTCCTACGCAATAAACCCAAGACCCTTGTCTGGACCCCGGCCGCCACACACGCCTTCCAGACGCTCAAGCAGGCCTTTACCACTGCTCCCCTCTTAGTTCACCCTGATCCGGAGCTTCCCTTCATAGTGGAGGTTGACGCCTCAACCACCGGAGTGGGCGCAGTCCTCTCTCAGCAGCAGGGGAATCCACGGAAGCTCCATCCATGTGCCTTCTTTTCGAGGAAGCTGAACCCAGCCGAAGTAAATTATGATATTGGGAATCGGGAACTACTGGCCGTTAAGCTCGCCCTGGAGGAATGGAGGCACTGGCTCGAGGGAGCAAAGCACCCCTTCACCGTCCTTACCGACCACAAGAATCTCGAGTATCTCCGGGCCGCGAAGAGGCTGAACCCCCGCCAGGCCCGCTGGGCCCTCTTCTTCACGAGGTTCAAGTTTACCATATCATACCGCCCCGGGTCGAAAAATGTTAAGGCCGATGCCCTGTCCCGAATCTATGGACCAGACATTGCCAGCGAAGATCCAGAACCTGTTCTCCCCGAGAAGATCTTCGCGAGCCCCATCTCGTGGTCGGAGGGCACGCTTCCAGAGTCAGGTGCTCCACCAGGTTGCCCGCCGGGGCTGCAGTTCATTCCACGGTCGCACCGCACCTCCCTCATACACGCCACGCATGTCTCCCTGGGTACTGGCCATCCGGGGATCAAGGGGACCCTCTCGCTCCTCCAACAACGTTTCTGGTGGCCCCGCATGGCAGTGGATGTCAAGAGATACGTTCAGGGATGCAGGGAGTGCGCCATGTCTAAAAGTCCACGTCATCTTCCCGCCGGGAAGCTGCTGCCCCTTCCCGTTCCGAATCGCCCGTGGTCACACCTAGGGATCGACTTCATCGTCGATCTTCCAGCCTCTGAGGGGTGTACGTGTGTCCTCGTTATCGTAGACAGATTTTCCAAGGCGTGCCGGTTAATGCCCCTGCCGGGACCACCTACAGCCCTGGAGACAGCCGAATACCTCTTCAACCACGTCTTCAGGTATTATGGGCTCCCTGAGGACATTGTCTCGGACCGGGGACCGCAGTTCACTTCCAGAGTCTGGAGAGCCTTTTTCAAACGCCTAGGTGTGACCATCAGCCTTTCCTCGGGTTACCACCCCCAAACCAACGGTCAGACTGAACGGAAGATTCAAGAGATAGGCCGCTTCCTGCGCACCTTCTGCCATAGCCATCAGGAATCCTGGAGCCAGTTTTTGGGTTGGGCCGAGTACGCCCAGAACTCGCTGCGGCAGTCCACCACAGGTCTCACCCCATTTCAGTGCGTGCTCGGTTACCAACCCCCAATGTTCCCCTGGGACGGAGAACCATCGGACGTCCCAGCAGTGGATTACTGGTTCCGGGAGAGCGAGAGAGTATGGGGCGAGGCACATCGACAGCTCCAACGGGCCTTACGTAGACGCAGGTCGACCGCAGACCTTCGACGGTCCCAAGCCCCGGCCTACCAACCTGGACAAAAGGTCTGGCTGTTGACTCGTGACATCAAGCTGCGCCTCCCCTGTAAGAAGCTGAGTCCCCGGTTCATTGGCCCTTTTACCATAGTCCGCCAGATCAACCCAGTCACCTACCGCCTCCAGCTTCCTCCAGAGTACAGGATACATCCAGTGTTCCACGTGTCACTACTAAAACCTCACCACCCTTCTGTTCTTCTTTCCACAGGGCCTGGCGTAGCGGAGGAGCCCCCCCTTCCACTGATCGTGGACGACGGAACGGCGTATCTGGTGAAGGAGATATTGGACTCCCGGCGCCGTGGCGGCCGCCTGGAGTACCTGGTCGACTGGGAAGGCTACGGTCCCAAGGAACGGTCCTGGGTTCCCCGAAATGACATCCTTGATCCGAGTCTCCTCGAGGACTTCCACACCAGCCACCCCAGCCGACCAGCGCCCCGGGGCAGAGGCCGACCGCCGCGGCGTCGGGGCCCAAGGTCCTCGGGAGCGGACCATGGAGGGGGGGGTAATGTTACAGACACGCCAGGCTCTGCTCACACTCAGTCACAGCGCACTCCCTCACCCGAGTTTTAACGAGACGCACCTGAACACCATAATCACCTCCCCTATAAATAACACCACGACACACTCCCCACTCGTCCGTTATCGTTAACACATACCTCACGTAGTGTTGATGCTCTGGACTGTCTCGCTAACTTGCATTTTTGTGTTCATAGAGATCTCTACCTGTCTGTCCTCACGCAGCTCCACGGCACGCTCCGGTTTCCCCGTTCACGCCACGACCACGTTACAAGTCTTCGTTTTGTCTGCACGCTCTCCCCTCCTTCCTTTCCAAATAAACACCTCAACGAGAACCGCTGCCTCCGTCCTCGTTCTTAACAGCTAGTCTGTTCATCACAGAGGTTTAAGACTTTTGTCAAATTTAGATGGTTTTCATACCTTCTGAAACAAATGGGAGTCGTTTTGTCAAGTATTTGTTTACACCAGCATAGTGAAACATTTTATTTGGGGGTGTTCGGGAGGCTCATTCAGGGTAGATACTGAAGTCTGTCTTTAAACACAGACAGATAACTATAGCATTAACTACACTGTGTAGCATGTAGCATCAAAATTCAGCTTTAACAGATTTAAACATGCAATAAAATATATTATGAACATTCACTGCTTGTTGTTTAAACAATGGATTTAGCACATATAATGCCAGAACTGACATGACTATGACTAAGTAAAAGTGGGCGGGGTTAGATGTGGTAAGATAGAGTTTAGAAAGTTTCACAGAGATCCTGCCATTTATACCTACTGCAAGAGAGACACAACAGTCATGTTACTCTTCTTTATTTTCATAGTTGTTAAAAACATTGGTAAGTCATTTATATTATACACAAACTTTAGCTAAATGCTGGAGATTTGAACTGATACCTAAACATGATTCTGTTTAAAGAAATTGACACCCTTAAGCAATGAAAGTAGAAATGTTTATGTTGTTGCAATGTTTTATAGCAGGTGCTGTTGACAGCAGCATTACACCAGACCAAACCATCATATCTTCAAGTGAAGGCAGCATCATCACACTGACCTGCACATATGATGACTCAGCTAGCAATCTCCACTGGTATCAACAAAAACCTCATTCAGAACCAGAGTTTCTTCTGCTGACTTCTAAATACACAGATGGTGACACTAAAGCTGAACATGACCCACGAATATCCACCAAAGTTCGTAAAAAGGAGAAGAAAGTAGATCTGGAGATCTTTCCTGCTGCAGTATCAGACTCTGCACTTGTACTACTGCGCCATGCAGCCCACAGTGACACAAAACTCAAACACACTGTACAAAAAGTCAAGCTTGATATTTTTCTCAGCAGGGGGAGCTGTTTACCTGTTTCATTCAAATACACTTTTCTTTCTTATTTCTCAGACTCTGATGTTTATTTGCTTTGAATATCAACAATGATCCTCTTACATATGTTGCTAATGCTTATTGGTTGAACAATCAGAGAAGAAATCATTTAATAATAAATGTTAATCTTTAATCAAATATAATTATTTCTGCTAAGGTTCATGCTGTTATTCCCCTGATGTAATAACAAATTCAACTGCAATATATATTTAAATAATTTAAGATGCTGATTTTTAATGTAACACTAGTGAACTGAAGACTTCACTCTTCATTATTTGACAGCTTATAAATAGCACTTGATCCAGCACTGATATTAGCCAGTCAGCTTTCTCAGGCAGCTGTGTGCTCCTTCTGTCTGTTAGTGTTGGTGTTGCATGTATTTGTGATCAGTCAAGAGCTGACAGCACAAGCTAGCAAGCTCATTAAAACACAAGGCCTTGTTGAACAGAAAAGACTTCTCTGCTCTAAACCCTTTGAGCTGACAGAAAGATATTCAGCCAAAATGATCTAGCTAAATCACAAGTTCTGGTTGAAATGGAAATGGTTGCTCCACTCCAGTCTCTCACTGTGCTGCCACATGTTCACTCAGTCTCCACAGCACTAAGTGCAGTTCTCATAAAAATATCCCAAAATGTTATATCATTCTAGGAATAATGATATTAAATGATAATTCATTGATGAGCAGTTATTTTGTTTATTGTGCTTGAGATTTGATGTGTTGAACATATGTTTCTTTGCAGGTTTACTTTGGTCTTGAGTCTTGAATAATAAGAATATACTCTAGTGTGATTACTCAGTGTGCTTTTGACATTGATTGAAATACTTCAGCACTTAATTGCTGTGGGTATTGGGAATATGTCTGTTACCCTTTGAGACCCTGCATCTGCAGAACCTGTAAAAAAAAAAAGCAAGTCTGTTTAGGAACTTGAGATTTTTGTTTGGTCTCATATGTAAATGTTATGTATTAAGTTATTTCAGGATTTTTTGTTCTCTGTTACAGCTGTGAGAATCATTATTATTGCTATTATTATTTAATATCTCTTTTAAAAGGAGCACCCTCAGTACAGATCGCTCTTGACAAGCAAAACAAAGCAAAACAGACAATTATGATATAAAAGCAGAAGATTCTTCACATTTAGGAAAAGTTTGAATCTCTGATAAAAGGAGTGTGAACTTTCCTTCACATTGTGTGGTGACATTTGATGGATTAGTTGGAACGTACAGAGGAATGTTCCATATAGATATTGAAGGGTAGTGACCCAAAACATGAGCAGTGTAACTGTTGAAGGATTTAAAGCCAGCAGTCCTGATTAACACAGACCCAGTAGTCAAAACAAACACAGCCACATCTAAGACTAAACACAGGAAAATAATCTTACAGAACTCTGCTTTTAAATGTTAATAAATAACAGCATCTGCTAAATAAATGAATGTTATAGTATTAATTCCACCCTTGTGTTCAAAGGAGCAGAGCCCTGGACCCGAGTCACCCAGAACACATACTATTACTACAGTGGGATTGGAAGAGAAATGAATGGAGAAAGATGCAAAATGGGTTGAGATGAAATTACTGGTGTTTATTATTAGTGTGTACTTCTATGTTCAATAAAGAGGATCAGAGTAAATGATGAAAGTCATCCAGAGTCATCCAGTGTTGTTTGCGTGTGCAGCTGCATATGGCAAATTATATAAATAATGTGAAATGTATGTAAGGTGGTATCATTCCCACATGAATTCATAAAACTCACAGCATAGTTAAGGTCAGCTCTTTATTAGCTGGTGATTAGTACATGCCTTAACTCATCACTAATTCAGATTAAAGTAAGGATTAATTCAGATATTAGTTCATGATTATTCATGTACTGTTACTGTAAAGTGTTACTATTAAAAATAAAATGGGTTAAACATAACAACTACACACAATCACACAAAATTCTAAAATCATGACTTGATTGACAAAAATATTTTTCTGAAATATTATCAAGAATCATACTGTTAGAATGAAATCCTCTCTTTTTGTATCTTTCCTTTGGTAAGCTATGTCTCGTATTATGTACTCACTGTGTGACTTAACTTTACAGTATGTAACCTTACTTATACATTTGTGAATACCCCTGGCAACTGTGTTATTATGATCAATTACCTTATCATTATCCTCTGAAGCATTTTCTGTAAAGAACTGTCATTATACTCATCATTTACTATAACTGTCCGAATACATATGAATATGCCCTGTGTGCATGCCTCCCTTGTGAAATGTATGCTTGTTCTGCAAAAATGATCCTCCCACATGTGTGTGTGTATCACAGTATAAATACTTCTGTCCTTCTCATAATAAACCGGAGCTATCTTGGTAAACTGAGACTCTAGTCTCTTTATTGGGATATCTCTCCAGGCCTGTCTTTTGCGGATCTCCAGCTGCTGGGTGCCGGGGTCTACTGTTTGATAAATTTGACAACCTCTGAAAGAACTGATTTATCTATTTGTTCTAACAACTTTCTACTTTAAACATCTAACCAACTTTCATTTTCATCAACAGGATTTTTATCTATTTATTTATTTTGGAAAACACCTTAAAGACTGCTGATATTATAAAATATTTCTTCTTAAAAAGTAACCTTGAGAGTTGAGAGTAACTGCATTATAAATGATGTGTTACAGTGGTGTGATTTGGTGTAAACTGTAAATCTACATTTTTTGGTCCTCTTTTAACTAAAGATTTCAGACTTTTTGTACAACTGTGCTCTGGATGCTTAAACGTAAATGTGCAATTCCCCAAATGTTACAGATTTTTCTACCTTTTGAAAACAAACTTTCCAAGACTATAAATATCTGAAATTTGGTTGATGTTATTTGTCATTTTTCACATTTAGTAAACCTTACAAAGTTTCTAAAGTTTCTAAAGGATTTGTATATGAGTGAAAATATCAAAATTATATCGACATACTGATAGGGGCATTGGTGGCTCAGTGGTAGGTTACTCGCCTATCATGCGGAAGGCCGGGGTTCGATACCCAGCCAATGCCTCAACCCCAGCCACTGGATGCAGTGCCGGTCCCAAGCCCGGAAAAATGGGAGGGTTGTGTCAGGAAGGGCATCCGGCGTAAAACATTTGCCAAGTTAATGTGCGGACCAGTTGGTCCGCTGTGGCGACCCCGAACAGGGAGCAGCCGAAAGCATTAACGTATATAGACATACTGATGAATAAAAACATTCATGAGATGGTAATAAGAGCAAATGAAAACTTTTATTAAAGTAAACTATATAAACACTATACAATTATAATTTTATTTACAATACTATTTGCAGCTTCTATTTATACTATTTAATATTTGCATTTATCTATACAGACAATGATGGAGAGATAGATTAATAAGGGATGCTCTATGAGGGATGATGGGTCCTGGGTTCACTGTACAGACCTGTAGGGAAGAAAAGAGTATACTTTAATATTAAGTTAAACAAAAATAAGAATAAAATTAATTTCTACTTACGTGTGGAGAGCTTGAGCAATGTATAGAAAAGAAGTGAGAGAAAAGAAATGGAACAGTGGAAGAAAAGAGGAATTGGGTAGAGGGAAGGACATTGCTCAGAGCTTCTCCAAAATGTCCATCATCTTCTGGACATGCTGTCTGAGGAGAGGCCTAAGTGTTGTGGCTAAGGCTGCTGGGTCGTAGTAGAACTCCGGGGGCTGAGTAAACAGCACTTCAGCAAGATCTGTGAGCTGATCCTAGAGACAAAATTACATCATCACTATCACAATCCAACATAGTGTCACTGAGTTTCAGGATACAATGATGAGAATTTGTGTATCGCAGCATCAGAAGATATCAGACACTCACAATAAGCACTGTGAAGTAGATCTTTGCTGCAGGCTCCCACACGTCAACATTCCACATGCTGATGAGCACAAACAGGCGCTCCAAGAGTCCTCCCTCAAACTTCAGGAAAGAAAGATGACAAGCTCCATTAATATCATGTCATATCAGGGTTAAGAATATGGAAAACAAACTGAGATAAAATAAACCATGTTCTGAAACCACATTCAAGCATCGCTTTTAAATCTCCTGATAAGACTCTTACTGTGTCAGCTATTGAGCCGTTTGTGATGTAACCGAATAGAAGCAGCTCGTAAAAGACGTCCACGAAGTTGTAGTGGTAGACCTGCACAGAAGAGAAAAGTTACAAAAGAAATTGGCTCTGCATAATGGAGTCCTGTTTTCTATCACATCAAAATATTTTACTTTTAAACATTAGTCATGTTACACAAGCATTTATAAGCTTACATAGGCCTCGGAGAGCTCTGCTGCAATGGAGTCCTGATAAGAAGGAGTCTTCAGGAACCAAATCAGATCCTCGTAGGCCAGCTTTACACGAACTGCATCCTGTTAAAACAAACGAAAAAAATCTCTGTAACTCACTTTGGCTATAGTTTTCAACGTGACTACTCATTTTAAACCCTAAAAACAAACAGTATGTAAGCCTAAGCATGTCCAGTACTTGACTAAAGATACAAAGATGACATTCTACATGAGCCAAATTTCCAACTACTGCATATCCCAGAGCTCTCTTCATTATGTACATTTTATTTTAATATTTATCCTAAGAATGTCCTTATTTTTAGCAGGCTGTGATTGTTATAAAGCCAAAAAATTAGCTACTGATACTTCTTATTTTAATTATTATTCCTTAATTACTCATTGCCATATTTGTTTTAACAACTACATTATTTTCAAGCGCAGTAAACAAAGTCTTTTGCACAAGGAAACAGTCTATCATCATTCTGAAGTCACCTGGTTGTTAACTGCTGCCAGGTGCATCACAATCTTCTTTCCCATAACGAACAAGAAGTTCTGATTGTCGATGCAGGCAAGATGAGTCTGAAGATAAGACAGCACACAATATAAATTAGAGCAGAGTGGACTTCCCCTGCACAAAAACAGCAGATAAACAAAGGTTTTACTCACAGCGAACGCCTCTCGGAGAGCATGCAGCTTCAGGCCGATATCAGTTACCCCTCTGTCTGTAAGATAGCCACTAAGAAACAAAAGATTTACATGCTTAGTGTATTAAACATACATTACACCTTTATACCATTAAACTGTGAAGAGACTCGTACCTAATAAAGCGCACCTCCACCTCCTCTTGGCTAAGGCTCTCGTCACTCTCCTGCAAGACACATCAGCAATAAATCATTAAAACTCACACAGTAAATGTTACAGCCTCCCACTCAGGGGAATAGCAGCATATGTAGATACACATCAGGTCTGAAACACAGAATTACCTCAGAGTCGTACTGTTCCTCTGAATCACTGTGGGGAGAGTGAACCTGCTCCTGCTCCCAGGTGGAGATGTTCACCCGACCATCTCTAGCCACATGCAGACACGTGCAGAACACCTTTTTTAAGGTTTGCTATTAAATTAAAAAAATAAAAATAAATGAACACTGCAAACCTATATGTGTACAAAATTCCAAGAGTTTACTATCTACAATACACACTTCATGACACTGCAATAAATTTACCACATAATCCTCAAGTGGCTCGAAGATGGACGTTTCCACGAGTTTACAGGAGATGAGCTCTGTAACCTTCCATATTCACCCTTAAGAGAACAATTTGAAGTGAACACAATTAGTCACTGCAACTAACAAAAGTTTTGTGATGCCACAACAGAAAATCCCTCACCTGTATGGCAGTGAAACAGTCCCTCGATGGTGGTCTGATAAGGGAATCCCTGCAAATGACAATTAGCTGAAACTCAAGATCTACTTCACAAAAGTGTTTATCTAATAATCATTAATATCAATTCTCTTCATCAGAGTAACAAAGATTGTGATTAGCAGGTGGTTGAAGTTGTGCGTCTTGGTGGTTTTAAACCAGCAAAAACGACTCTCAGGACCCCTTATCATCCCGAGGAAGTATCCCTTAACGTCCACTGACTAGAAATAGAGAAACGAAACGAAACATTAGAACTTGTAAAGAAGGATGTGTGTGCTTGTATCTCAGCTGTAGCACTGTAGAATACCCCAGACAGGAAGGTAAAGGTGCATGCAGAGAGGAACTGGATATTTCGGAAGGCGCTGATCAGCTCACCAGCATCGAGCGTCTGTGAAACGAAGAGCATGATGAACATAACTGCTTCCTATCACAGCAGTTTTAGAATAACACATGTAACATCCTCTCGCTTTCCTTACAATAAAAACAACCCTGTGAAATCAGTGATCAGCTTTAGTAAATAAATGAAAGGTTTGGTTACCAGAAGGATAGGTGAAGATTCCTGGCGATGTTTGTTTGGCAGCAGCTGAGGGTTTGGGGTCAACGACCTTAAAACACACAAACACAATTAGTAACTGCAATTAACACAATCTTGTGATGACACAATGAATAACCCTTTACCTGAATGCCAGGGAAACTGTCCTCATAGTTGTTCTGGAAAGGGAAACTTTTTTGGAAAGGGAAATTAGATGAAACTCAAGATCTACAACTGCATTTCATTTAAGTTCTCTTTTAATAATCATTAAAGTCAAATCATGAGAGTAGTAAATTCTGTGATTACCTCGAGAGTCAAGCGGTGTGTCTCTGCGGTTTCAAGCCAGCAGAGCCGACTCTCTGGTCCCCTTACCATCCTGAGGATGTCTCTCCTAATGTCCACTGGCTAGAAATAAAGAAACAAAACTAAACATTACAACTTGTAAAGAAGTATGTGTGTGTATTTGTATCTCAGCTACAGCACTGTAGAGTACCTCCGACTGGGAGAGGGGAGGAATCTGCAGTGTTGTACTCAACATTACAGCAGGTGCTGTTCAGCTCACCAGCACTGAGGGGCTGTGAAAAGTAGAGCATGAAGATCATAAGTGCTTTTTATCATAGCAGTTTCACACTAACACATTCTGTCACTTGTAAAATCGAGCGATCAGATTTAGTAAATAATGACAGGTTTGGTTACCAGAACAACAGCTGAAGATGTAGGGTGAGTTTCGGTGGGCAGCAGCGGCAGGATTGGCTCAACAACCTTAACACACACGCGCACACACACACACTTAGAGAAAAGCAGCCTACAGGTTTCAAATGTAGTTAAAATATTTTACTGACACATACCTGGAGGACTGAGGGAGTATCTGATGATTCTCCCAGCAAATCCACAGGCTCTGCAATAAATTAGTTTTATGTAAGTTTAATTACAACTATTATTTCCTGTTAAATGTAAAACATTAAAATGGCCAAGTTTATTAGGTAGTAGAGAGAGAGAGAGAGAGAGAGAGAGAGAGAGAGAGAGAGAGAGAGACCCAGTAAAAAACCGACTAATTGTAGCATTAGTAGCTTGTTTAACACACATCTGTAACTAAGTCCTTTAGTCCTGACTAATCCCTAGTCTAATCATGCTTTGGTGTAAAACCAGTACTCAGGGTTGTGAAAAGTCACCTTTTAAATGGTTAAATATTATATTGTGGAAATAAACTAAATTCTCGTTACCCAAGCTCATCAACTCGGTTCAGGATTTTAGTGTGTAATTAAACCAGCAGCCATGTTCGCTAGCATGTTAACTATTATTAGGAGAAATATCATATTCACATTAATATAACCAATAAATTGTTAGAAATATACAAGTTCTCTCGGTAGATATGATTAGTCCAACTATTACACTGTCATTGAAATCGGTAAAAATCGGCTAAAGTCCATTAGCGTGCTAGCTGCTGAATCACAAAGCTAAGCGCGATTTATTTTGATTAAAACCAGTAGCCAGGTTTTTAAAAATGGCCTTCTAATGGGGTAAATATTTCATTGTGGAAATAAAATAAATTCTTAAACCAGGCTTAATGATTTTATTGTGTAGTTTAAGCCAGTAGCCAAGTTCGCTAGCACGGTAACTAGCATTAGGCTGCTTCGCACAAACATGAGGTCGCTTGTGTGATACATAACATTAGACTGTAACACTGTAACTTTAACATGATTTATTGTAGAAACAGTGTGACATTAAAGGATAAAGATCCTCCTACCGTGAGGAGGCTGTGTGTGTTCAGGAGGAGCTCTTTCTCCCCACAGGCTGCGGTAAACGCAGTAACCCGCACCAGCTGTGAAAGCGACCAGACCCGCAGCACAGGCGATCTCTCCCAGAGTCCAGCTCTTCAGTTCCTGCAGAAATCCGCGGAAAGCCATCACTGTCTGAAGTTCCTCGTCGGTTGTCGCTATTTGTAGAGATGAGATGTTGTAGAGATGAGATTTGTAGAGATGAGATGTTGTAGAGATGAGTTGTTGTAGAGATGAGATGTTGTAGAGATGAGTTGTTGTAAAGATGAGATGTTGTAGAGATGAGATGTTGTAGAGATGAGTTGTTGTAGAGATGAGTTGTTGTAGAGATGAGTTGTTGTAGAGATGAGTTGTTGTAGAGATGAGTTGTTGTAGAGATGAGATGTTGTAGAGATGAGATGTTGTAGAGATGAGTTGTTGTAGAGATGAGATGTTGTAGAGATGAGATGTTGTAGAGATGAGATGTTGTAGAGATGAGTTGTTGTAGAGATGAGATGTGTAGAGATGAGATGTTGTAGAGATGAGTTGTTGTAGAGATGAGTTGTTGTAGAGATGAGATGTTGTAGAGATGAGATGTTGTAGAGATGAGTTGTTGTAGAGATGAGTTGTTGTAGAGATGAGATGTTGTAGAGATGAGATGTTGTAGAGATGAGATGTTGTAGAGATGAGTTGTTGTAAAGATGAGATGTTGTAGAGATGAGATGTTGTAGAGATGAGATGTTGTAGAGATGAGTTGTTGTAGAGATGAGATGTTGTAGAGATGAGTTGTTGTAGAGATGAGATGTTGTAGAGATGAGATGTTGTAGAGATGAGTTGTTGTAGAGATGAGATGTTGTAGATATGAGCTGTTGTAGAGATGAGATGTTGTAGAGATGAGATGTTGTAGAGATGAGTTGTTGTAGAGATGAGATGTTGTAGATATGAGTTGTTGTAGAGATGAGTTGTTGTAGAGATGAGTTGTTGTAGAGATGAGTTGTTGTAGAGATGAGATGTTGTAGAGATGAGATGTTGTAGAGATGAGTTGTTGTAGAGATGAGTTGATGTTGATCCGTATCCAAGTAGAAATCCAAACGCTGTGTATTAATTTAAAAGTATTCGATGGAATGCATTATCACCATGGAGACAGTTTTAAACACATATAAACAATTCGGAGACGTGAACACGCACACGCAGGTGACGTCAGAGCTGCAGAGATTGCCGGGGCTCGGGACCCATGTGGGATTGTCTGAGACACGGATTGGAGTCTCTGAATAAACTTCATGTATTACATTTATAAATAATAATTAAAGCTACCAGAAATAATAATAATAATAATAATAATAATAATAATAATAATAATAATAATAATAATAATAATTAAGCCAACATCTTAACCACTGTATTACTTGCCGAAAAATGAAATATATTACTTATCACGTTGCGCCCCATCTGTAATCACAGAAACAAACTTGAGTATTAAAATAAAAACCGTAGACGGTATGTGTTCAGGCTTTATAATTTCTGAGCCATCTTCTTCTGTGCTCAGCAATTCCCTCATTTTAACTCATAGTGACGGTGTTTCTGAGGATCATTTGCAAGTTTATATGTACTACATTTTGATAATATTAGCTTATATTTCTATTTATTTCTAAATGGGTACAAGAGAGCTATCATGTTATATGATTATATATCATTATATCATTATCATGATATCATTTTCCATATTTTTCTTGATTCAATCCCATTAATCGTGCCTAAATCACATGAAGAACGAGTAACAAAAGGCGTGTTATACATTTGGATTCTTGCACAGCAGCAACAACTCATACAACGTCAAGTTGACACCGGAAGTAGCGGATATGCCCACTACATCCTCTTAGACATCTGTGATTACACCCTGTACCAGAAATCCTGTTTCAAACTGCAATTAAACTGTTAGAACTAGAATTTTTTAAAAATATCTCTAGAAGTAACAGATCACCACTACTTTCTACAAAGTAACAGAAGGAATGGCTTCAACACCCACAGAGGAGTCAGGCGCTGCTGGGATTTGAACCCAGGAGCTCCTGTTTACAAGGCAGGAACTTTAATCAACTAAGCCACAGCACCACAGGCCACTGTTGTGCCTCACCTATATGGTGAATCGGCAAGATTTACTCCAGGAGCATGCAAAGTAAAAGTTGCAGGCAGAACTTCCGTTTGACCATTTATCGGATGCACATTCTGTAATGTCAGATTCAGAGAAAGACAACCTACTCATCCTGAACAAATGCTGATCCTGCACAGGCATGCATGTCCCGAGTTCTTCTACTACCATTGATGGCTTGGATCCTGGACAAATGAACAATCACAAACATGTATGAATCAGCAGACATCAGAGAACATAGTCTCTTATCTCTGGCCAGAGCCTTGGCAACCTTATAAACAACATATTTGTTTACAGGCACATCATGAGGTGGAGCATGTAACTTACAAACCAAGCGACTCTGGTGGGACTCGAACCCACAACCTTTGAATGGCCTCACTGAGGAGCCTAGAAGTCCAACACGCTATCCATTGCGCCACAGAGCCTGTAGCTGCTATAGGGTGGCGTGGTGTGTCTTCTCAACCTCATCCAAATTCCTGGACAACCTAGTGCTTGCATGTTCAATAGACAGCTGCTTTTCTGTTGACGGCGACTGAAATCAGCATGCAGCACAGGCCAGACAGGACCTGAACGCAAAAAGAATTTTCTCTCACCAATGCAATGCATAGGAGCAAAGAACCCACAAGCACTGAATAGCCTCAGCTACAAGCCTAGAAGTCTAACAGCTATCAAGGTCACCACTGAGCCTACAGATGCTCTGTGGCATGGTGTTTCTTCTCAGGTTCATCCAAGTTCACGGACCGCATAGCATTTGCCTGTTCAAGGGACAGGTGCTTTGCAGTTGATAGCCAACGACGTGACCTGAACCCACGAGGACTTCTCTCAACTATGCAATGCCATGGAGCCCAGAAGGATTGAATAGCCCAAACTACAAGCCTAGAAGACTAACAGCTATCAAGTTCACCACAGAGCCTACAGATGCATGGTATTTCTTCTCAGTGCTGTCTCAATAGACAGCTGCTTTTCTGTTGACGGCGACTGAAATCAGCATGCAGCACAGGCCAGACAGGACCTGAACGCAAAAAGAATTTTCTCTCACCAATGCAATGCATAGGAGCAAAGAACCCACAAGGACTGAATAGCCTCAGCTACAAGCCTAGAAGTCTAACAGCTATCAAGGTCACCACTGAGCCTACAGATGCATGGTATTTCTTCTCAGGTTCAGCCACATTCACTGACTGCATAGTGTTTGCCTGTGCGTTGGACAGCTGCTTTTCCATAAAGAGCAAGCAGCATCACACGAACCCACAAGCTTTTCTCTCACCTATGCAATGCCTCAGAATTTTCTATGCAGTCTGGCTCTGAATCCATCTTGGCTTGCTGGAGTGGTGTTTCATCTCAGAGTGTAAGAAAGGGCTGGATGACACAGCTTCTACACCACCACACAAGGCAGGCACTGCTGGGATTTGAACCCAGGATCTCCTGTTTACTAGACAGGCGCTTTAACCAACTAAGCCACAGCACCACAGGTTGAGCACTCACCAGCACTAGTGCCTGTGATGTTCCTTACATGTGTGGTGACTCTTGGCTAAAACCAAGACTTGCGAAAGGAGCATGTAAAATACAAGAAGCAGGCAGAACATCTGTTTGACCATTTACTGGAAGCACATTCTTTGACGTCAGATTCGAAAAAGCTAGCCTAGTCATCCTGAAGAAATGCTGATCTGCAAGGCATGCATGTCCAAATGCTTCCACTACCATTCATATGAGGCTAGCTTGGACCTGGACATATTGAGCAATCACAAACATGCGCTATATTGCCAAAGGTTTTGGGACGTCTGCCTTTACGTGCACATGAACTTTAACGACATCCCATTCTTAAACCGTAGGGTTTAATATGGAGTTGGCCCACCCTTTGCACCTATAACAGCTTCAACTCCTCTGGGAAGGCTTTCTACAAGGTACCCCAGACAGCTTGGTAACATTGATACAATGTTGAGTTTTGATCCAAACCATAATTTTGCTTGAGATTGACATTTCAATGTTTAAAGTATGTAGGATCAGCATTGAAATTGTGATGAAAGTCGACAGCACACATGGGTGGAGGCAGTGACAATGAACTAACAGTGATTTGTAGTTGATGATCAGAAGATCATGCAGGTGTGTATCTGTGCAGAACACTAGTGAGTGTTTCCCCATCAGTGGGGCGTGTCAGTTCATAATGGGCATTTTCAACCACTTTACCCGATTTGCTCTAATCCACTGGGGGCTTGGTTTAAGGGTGGGCCTTCATGGTTTTAGTAAGTCTGTTGAAAAATGGTTGAAAAACATCTATTGTAGTTTGAAATTGGCCACTGATTGGTAAACGCCCATTTTGGTTTTGCATGTGCACTTCTCAGTTGTTTAATTGATGCTTCTTCATTAGAGAGAAAACACAGGTGCACCCTATACAGAAGTCTCGTGTGTTTGACATGCATGACCTCTCTGAGTTTCAAACAATGGTGCATATATCTTATTTCTGTTTTTTTTTGCATGCTTGTTATTTGCATTTGATTTATTGTTACTGAATCTAATAAGATATATTAATTAAAGTTATTAAAGTGTTGAAATAAACCGCTCAGATAGCAAGGTGACATTGATACAATGTGGTGTTTTCATCTGAACCATCATTTTGACTGAGATTGAAATCTCAAAGTTTGATTTATGTTGAATCAACATTGAAATTTTGATGAAAACCAAGAGCCAAAATATGGGTGATGATGTGGGTGATTAAAAAGTGCATCACGAGTTTGTCTTTAGCCTTGATTAATAAAATTCCAACAATATTTAGCTGATCTCTAAAAGCCCATGAGCATGAATATTAAACTTTACATAGCCTATGTTTCTGTTACTCTTTGCATTTACTCCAAGGCCTTCAGTAGGAGGAGTTAAGGCTGATGAGGTTGGATAATTAGAGAAATGAGAAGTACACCCTTAATGATGGTGACATTGATCATACATTGAGTTGCAGTCCACAGCATAACTGCTTGACATAAGATTTGGTTTTATCTTCTATCTCCTGCTTGCAGCTTTATCAGGTAAACATTCATATTCCTCAAAGAGTATCAAATTTGCTGTATGTAACTGTTCATGGTAAAACTCAAAATCAAAGACATTTTCATGTGATCTTTAAAGAGATTAATTGGTTTGCATTAGTTAAATCTGCAGCTTTAATGAAATTGCTTTAATTGAAAATAATTAAGCTGTTCTTTTAAGCTAAACACAGAACACTTGTTACTTGCTACAATATGTAGTTTCTTGGGAAATTAGTTGCCATATAATTTACAAACTGTCAACATACTGAAGTCCTGCATATTATAGCGCTTCCATTTACAAATGTTTATTGCACAAAATGTAAAAGATATTGAAGCACTAATAGATTTTAGATATAAAAAAAATCAATGATACTAAAATCCTGTTCTATATGGATGGAATTAATGAGGATATGAAGGTAGTGGGTGCAAGTGTTGAGGATGCAGAAGATAGGGATAGGTGGAGAGAGATGATTCGCTGTGGCGACCCCTGAAGGGAAAAGCCGAAAGAAGAAGACTAAAATCCTGTTCTAAATAACTGTTTTCATAAATTGTAAAAAGTAAATGTTATGTTTAATGTGACTGTATGTATGTACAGGCATGTATGAGAATTTAATTGACTTGCTTTTAAGCGATATCATGCTTGCTTTTTCAGAGAACCCAAAAGAAAAGAGGCACAGTCTGATATACAATAAGCCAGTTTTTAAAAACTTAAACTGTTGCACCACTTGTAGCAATAATGACTTCACGGTGGTCAAAGAGGCGTAAATTGAAATCAATGATTAAGTCCGCAGAGTCAGAAATACTACAACAATTTAATGAAACCGGTGCACAAAATTCTGTGTCACAAGAAAACCATGTTGAAGCAGGAAAAAATTATGCCGAGTACCCTAAAGTTGTTATAGAGTCAGCTGGTTCAGATTGTAATGATTCAGTCACAGATGAGTTCCCTGTGGGGTGTCTGATGAGGTTCTGTTGCATCCAACCAATATGCATGATATTAATAATGATACAGTCAACTCATCAGATTTTGACTCTGATACTGAATCAGAAGCGCCAACAAGTAAGTTTCTTTTAAGGAGTTTGCGATATTGGGACTCTGCCTTCTCAGTCTCACTTGCTGCACTCAGTGCCCTTTTAAGTATTCTGCGAATGTTTCATCCAGAATTGCCCACAGATGCCAGGACAGTTCTTAAGACACAAACCCATGTATCTACCATAAAGATGGAAGGCGGGGAGTATTATCATTTTGGCTTGGCAAAGGGGATAGTGTCACGTTTGAAAAGCTTAATCCTGCCTGAACAATTGCAAACAGTTAAATTACAGTTCAATTTAGATGGGCTTCCACTTTTCAAAAGCTGTATACTTCAATTCTGGCCAATTCTTGCCATTGTCAATTGGGACTATACCAAACATCCCTTCCTCGTTGGCCTTTACTGTGGTATGAAAAAGCCCAAGTGCATATTTGAGTTCTTAAAGCCATTTATTGATGATTTAGCTGATGTTCTTCTGCATGGTATTGTTTACAATGGTCGAAACGTATTGGTACAAGTATGCTCTTTTGTGTGTGATGCCCCTGCCAGAGCCTTTGTTAAAAATACAAAATCTCACAATGGCTACTCGGGCTGTGACAAATGTGTTCAAGTGGGTGAGTGGCAAAATAAAATGACATCCCAGAAACTGATGCAAAGTTGAGTACTGATTCTGATTTTAATGATATGATTGATGAAGACCACCACTTGAACCAAAAACTTTATCCTTTACCTGGCTTGGTAAAAATGGTTACCATGTTTCCATTAGATTATATGCACTTATGTTGTCTAGGCGCCACTAGGAAACTTTTGAACTTTTGGATCAGAGGTAAAGCACATATCATTAGGTTGTCCACTCAAACTGTAGCTGAAATTTCTGAAAAGTTAAAGCTGCTGAGTCCCTACACGCCTGTTGAGTTTAGCCGGAAACCAAGAGGGTTATCAGAAATTGACCGCTGGAAAGCGACTGAGCTGCGCTCATTTATGTTGTATACAGGCCCCGTTGTGCTTCAGAATTGCATTCAAATGCAGATGTATGAGAACATTGTTGTTTTCTGTTGCTATGCATTTGCTTTTATCCTCTGGAACCCCAGAGACGATGATTGATTGTGCTCATGAATTGCTTGTCTCTTTTGTATGCCATTTTGGACAACTATATGGTAGACATGAAATAGTCTACAATATACACCAACTGACTCATCTGGCTGAAGAGTATCGTCTCTTTGGACCTTTGGATAATGTGTCAGCATTTCCTTTTGAGAATTATTTAGGACAAATAAAACATCTTTTGCGCAAGCCTCACTTACCCTTACAGCAAGTTGTGAAAAGGTTATCTGAAATGCCAAATCCAGAGTCACCAAAGCCTCACAAGTGCAACTTAAGTCAACCACATTTTGATGGTCCAGTGCTCTTGGCAAACAGTTCAGAAAAGTGGTCACAGAAAAGTACACTCTGTCTATAGTGCAAGGAGATAATTGTGTGCAAATAGTTGGCCACATTGCTATTTTAAGAAATATCATTAAGGTAGATGGGGTAGGGATTTTTGTCCTATTTCAAAAGTTTAATCATCAAGAATCATTCTTCTCCTACCCGTTTGAGTCAACCAGCATAGGTTGTTATAAAGTGTGGGAGTTGCATGACAATCTCGATGTGGCCAGACTTTTCTATATCTCCAAGGGAAAGTTTAAATTTGCATTCTTGTATTTCAAAATGGTGGCACAGAAATTGTGCCACACAGCTGGCTGATGGGAAAGAAGCTTCTATGGCCACCATATCCACCAAAGACACAGCCAAGGTACAGGCTGCAGTTAAAAAATATGAGCTGCCTACTAATTAATGGATTAATTGATTGATTGTCTAAACCACTTGATATTGGACTAAGAGTAATATGGACCCCTGGTATAATATATAAAATCTTAGATGCATGATAAATGTGATGTTCCACATGTGAGACTGAATGTAATGCCAGGATGCAGTAAGTCAAGAATTTGTCAGTAAAACTGGTGACACTGTCATATGATGCTGAGGGGTGGAGCTTCATGAACCTGTGAAATGTTAATATAATAGAGTACAGAAAGACCTCAGAATATTGTCATTTTGCTAACACCATTCATCATGTTCACTGTTATATTCATGTGTCTGTGGCTTTCATTAGGTAAGTTAACATTGACCTTTTCAGTTAAATTAATGATTAATTAGCCTATGTGATAAGAAAAATTAGAAAATGTGTCTGTTATGAAACTCAAGAAATAAAAATTATGTTCTTTTCTCTATGACAGGTGACTCCATGGCAGATCAAATCGAGCCACTTTTTAATCATAAAGTTGTAGATGAAGGTGATGATGTTACTCTGTCCTGCAGCTACAAAAATGCTGGTTCAGTAAACAATCTGTTCTGGGACAAACAATATCCAAAATCTAAACCCGAGTTCCTTTTCTTCATCACTCCAAGTGGTTCTAAAACCGACCCAATGCCACCACGTCTGTCTGCTAAAGTTGATGATAAAACTAAACAAGTGGATCTGATCATCTCCTCTGCTGCTGTATCAGACTCTGCTCTATACTACTGTGCTCTGGCGCCCACAGTGACAGGAAATCCAGCTGCACTGTACAAAAACTTTACTTTTAAACTGCTTAAATTCAATAATTTACATCCCTTTAAATCAGGAACTCTGCTAGGTTTTGACTCTCACAAAATTTCAAGTGAAATAAACTCACACAGCAGAATAAACTCATGAACAGAATATAACTGTACATCTCTCCACTATAGATAGTGTGCTAAATTAATTTGCTAAATTAAAAAACTATTTTATAGTGTATTAATAAACACAAGATTAATGAACACAAGACAGTGCTGTAACTTATCTTCTTGTGGATCTAGTACTAGAGCACCACACAACCTGCTCACATTCTCTGAGATGATGATGCTACTTTTCACAGTAAAACCTTTGTGACATAGAGTATACTTGTTCTTCTATCATACATACTGCTGATATAATATCCTAACCCCTGCCCTGGTTACTCTTAGTGTCTAAGCTAATTTCAGAGATAGCATTCTGATTAAACAACACATCTGTCCACTTAAGACTAAACTGTCATAAGAATAAATACTCATCTAATGTAATATGCACCTGCTGTCTCAGGACAGTATTATTTTTTAGATTTAACTGTTAGAGCTGAGCATTAAGGGAATACATTAATTCCCTGCTTTCAGTATGTGTTTGCTTAAATGTGCTCTGGACAGGTTCCCCATATGAGGCTGAATGTAAAGCCAGGATGTTTCAGTAAGAATCAACAATCTGACAACAACATTGGTGACACTGTCATGTGATGCTGTGGGGTGGAGCAATTTTGAAGCTTTATGGTGTTAACATATTAGATTACAGAAAGATCTGGACTATTTTCACTGAGCTAAGACCAGTCATCATGTTCACTGTTCTATTCATGTATCTGTGCCTTTCACTAGGTGAGTTAACATTGACTTTTTGTTATTGCAGAAATATTAACTATATTATATTAAATATTAGTCTGTGTGGTGATGCAGTGTGAAAATGGAGAGTGTGGGTCTGACTTAAGTATTTCCTGTTGATTATTTAAAGGTTAAAAACATTATGTTCTCTTCTCTATGACAGGTGACTCCATGGCAGATTCAATACAGTCACTTTTCACTCATAAAGTTATAGATGAAGGTGACAGTTACTATGTCCTGTAAATACAAACCCAGCATAGGTTCAGGAAACTACCTGCACTGGTACAGGCAATATCCAAAATCTAAACCTGAGTTCTTCTTTATATTCTTCAAAGTGGAACTCTAAAGTCCAACATTCCCGTAAGAATGTCTGTTGAAGTTGATGACAAAGATAAACAAGTGGATCTGATCATCTCCTCTGCTGCTGTATCAGACTCTGCTCTATACTACTGTGCTCTGGCGCCCACAGTGACAGGAAATCCAGCTGCACTGTACAAGAACTGTGGCACAGTTGAATGCAGTTCTACTGATAAATTTGAATTTATATGGCATTTTTGGGAATTCTGTCAATCATGCAATCTTGTAAAAATGTTTATAAATATATTACAGTTTGACAAATGTTGGATTATTAGGTGACAGTCAACAGTTTTGTTTTTTTTTCAGCTTCATTAACCACGTTATCCTGTTCAGAGATCTATAGGTTTCCTTGGGAACACTGGGAATGAGGGAGAAATGTGAAAACAAAACAAAACAGAAAAGCCAGAGGAAGCCCATGGGGATACAGTGAGGCATTGCACAGACAGTAATCTGAGATCAATCTTGTACTGGGGACCACGGAACTGTGGAGTTTCTTTATTTAAAGTATAAATGAGGAAAGAAAATCAAGTCTAATTTTAAAAAGGTGCCTGACATTTTCATCACATCATTAAAAAACGATTTATTACTTACTTTATTGTTTTTATGGATTTTAAAATAAAAATCAAATATTACTTTCATTTTTGTTTTTTTCTTTCTGTTTATAAAAAGAAACTTCACATACCAAAAAGTACACGGACCTTTACTCCCCAACACTGGTGATAATTATATATAAATTAGTAGTTTATTAATATGAAAAAATATTATCTACATATATATATATATATATATATATATATATATATATATATATATTAATTGTATATATGTATATATATAGACTTTTCTCTGCAAAAAATATATGTGCGTGTGTAAAAATTTAATAATGAAAAAAGCTGAGATATTTGGAGATATTATATATATATCTCAGTAAGAGTGAGGAAAATCACGGAGTTCCATGACGTGCCATGACGTCACATGACGTCACATGACCTTCGATCTAGTTTGGGAATGTTTGTGCTTAAATCGTGGAATGTTGATGTTTAATAGAAAAGTGTTGCGGTTGTGAAGGTCGCAAGATTTGGATTATCCATTGCACTTTTTGCTACACCCCTGTTTCGGATTTCTTCGTACTCCACTACTGGATTTCACTCCTACACCGACTCTACAGCGCAGCGATGGTGAACTTCGGAGGAGGAGCCGAGCCTCAGCACCAGGAGGTGGAGCCTGAGCCCGGATGGAGCGGACTGTACGACCCCTGGAACGGTGACTTACTTAGTTTTCTCTTTTTCGCTTAAGTAGAAAGTCTTCTAAACACCGCGTTATTACCGAAAAACGCAATCAGTAATATCGTTTCATATGATTAGATGGTTTTGAGAAATTCTCTTGGGCTAATCTTTATTTGGCTAATCGCTTTACGTACGATTATTAGCAAAGATTAGCTAGACGGCTAGTTAGCATGTCGCTAAGTAATTGTTTTTCAGTGTTCATAGGTTTTTTTTTTAATAGAGTGAATTGAACAAGTTAAAATGCTTACAATAACATGAAGTAGCTTATTATTTTTAGGATTTTTCATTGTCCGTGTTTGTTGAGGTGTTAAAGCGGAGAGAGGAAGGGGCTGTGAGGAAAGGCAGCTAGATGAGCAAAACCAATCGGTAGAAATAAATGGAGCTAGTGTGGCAATGTACAGTACAGCTTAGCCATAAATATCAGGCTGTTTGTGTCAATTCTGTTCAGCAAGGCTTTGTTTATAGCTGTCGTGAATAAAATAGTTAGGAGTTGTGTCATTTTTGAGAGGAGGCACAAATGGACTCAAAGGGGATGTGAAGCACTGGAGTAAGAAACTGATAAAGAAATACACTGGAATAGAAATGTATTTTAATCTGCATTTTTTGGGGAAGATACTTTTGAGCATTGACATAAGTGCCCAGTGTGACTGACAGTGAAGCCGTGATACCGTAAGAGCCCTGTATAACACTTATAAATGCAGCTAAAATGTAAATCCTGAGTTTTTATTCACTGTTATAGAAGATTACAGTAATATAACTTGTGTAAATACTTCTTGTTTTAATAGTGAGGCTTTCCCGCTTTACAAAACTGACACAGTGCTATTAAAATAAGGGTTTCTGCTTCCTTTTATGAGATGTTATTAGATGTGATGCATTGTCTGTTCATCTTCTTTGACACAGGGAGACGGAGGGAGACATTTGTGTTTCCACAAGATGAGCTCACCTACAACAGAGAGCTCAGCGATTACGAGGACGACGACAACTGGCCTGCTCAGCAAAATGAAGCTGGAGATGGTGGTGAACATGAGGTGTGGACGAGGAACCCGTCCCCTGATAGAAGCCCATCCCCACTGATGAGAGGCCTCTCTCCTATATGGACCCCACCACCTGTGAGGAGCCCATCCCCTCTCAGGACCCCATCCCCTGTGAGGAGACCCTCCCCTCTCAGGACCCCATCCCCTGTGAGGAGACCCTCCCCTCTCAGGACCCCATCCCCTGTGAGGAGACCCTCCCCTCTCAGGACCCCATCCCCTGTGAGGAGACCCTCCCCTCTCAGGACCCCATCCCCTGTGAGGAGACCCTCCCCTCTCAGGACCCCATCACCTGTGAGGAGACCATCCCCTTTGAGGAGGCCACCACCTTCAGGGAATCCACACCGTTCAACAGTTCCTCTGCCCCGGCCTCATGTCCAAATTAACCCCCACCACATAGTGGCTGGTCAGCAGTATGTTCGTGCCACGATGACAGTTCCTGTCCCACGCCAGGGCATAAGGAGGAGGAGGGACGAAGAGGATGGCAATGAAGAAGCCCCTCAGAGTAGACGGCAGCGTGTGGATCCTGATGGGGAGGTGGATTTCATCAGGAGGATCGTCCGATTCCCCGTTCAGTTGATTTCTATTTACTTGAGAGAGCTGTGAGTTCAAAAAGCTCAGTCTTCACCTCATATTCATCACCTCCTATTCATGATGTATGGTAAGTGTCAGTGGTAAGTATGTGTGGTAAGTATTTTACCCCTAGATTTCAGCATTAGTCTTTTTAAAAAATGATTGAAGTATTTCAGCCTTTTAAACACTTGGGGTGGTGAGAATCCTCTTGATGCCTTCTCGTCTGTTGTGTTGTCACAAGGTTATCTTTCTCATTCTTCTTTTAGCTTTGTAGACATCAAAAAGAAAAACAAACACGTTTTGGAGCTAACTGTGTAATCTGTTCCCAAAATTTTCAGTAGACCCAAGGGCCCAGTGTATGTGCTCGGGCCTCTTCTGTTGTTTTTTTAAGAACAGCTCTTACGAGCTCATAGCCCATAGCTCATAGATACACCATTCGGTCACTTTATGAATCTCTGTGTGATTGCGCAGGTATCCAGAGGATTGTTGCCACCATCTCTAGCATAATCTCTAAATGTAAACCATTTTAATGATATACTTGTGGCATCATTGAAGTAGTTATGACTTCTAGTTAAAATAAAATGTCTGCTGGTCTTTGCATTTTGCATATGCATTTTGTTTTTGTTAAATGTATAGGATTTTTACATTATTAATGTTGTTTGTTTATGTCATAGGTATTACTCTAATTTACATTAATAAATAAATATAATTTGCATTGTTGTTGAATTATGCATTGTGGTAAATATGTAAATATTACATTTAAAATTACTAAAGTAATCCTAGTAAAATGTTTCAAAATAATGCACACCTTATTTCAGTTAGATTCGAGCATTCGTTGTGGTATTAAATATATTAATATCTGTAATAAGTGTACAGTTTGTCATTGCTTGTAAATAGTTAATAAATTATTTTTTTTGTTCAATACTGATGAGTCTCAAGTGTCTTTTTTTCTAACACATAAGCATTTCTCATTTATTTCTCATATAATTACACGGTAGAAATTGTCCATCAGCTGAAACCTTGGTGTTCAGAAGTAATTACACTGTTTCCCTCTCACAAGCGAATCATTTCTAGCCAACAGTCTAAACCTGTTAACTCTGTATAACTAATAATCTGGTGTTGTTGGAATGCCAAATAAACTGATAACAAGTGAATCTCAAGATGCCATTTTAATGGGACATGTTCAGGTTAATTCACACAGGTGACTGCAGCATGTTGGTCAAGTGATTAGTTTATAGATGAGACTTAGGAACTAACACACCATGAGTAAACTTCGGGGTTCAAAGCAGCATCAGCTCTAAATATGGAGGAAAAGCTGTCAGAGAGATGCTGTGGTCAGATAGACACAAGGGTTTGGATAACAAGTTTGCATTTATTTATAACAATACATGCTGTAGACTATATTATGTGTGGAAAAAGCAGAAATATACAACAATGACAGTACCATAAATTAAGGGCCGTTTTTGCTGAAAACTTTTTACAGTAACAACCTATACCTGTGCTGTTAAATATGTGACATTACATTAAAGATCAGTTTCAGTGGATTTTATGGTACAATGCTGGCTGCCTGAGATCTATTTTTTAAAAGAGAACAGTATTGCTGTATTATATATCAGTATTTTTCTAAAACAACAGCCATGTTACTGTGAGAAATACTGGCAAAACCTGTAAAAGTATTTTCTGCAAATAAACAACAATTAAAATCTAACTTGCTACAGAGACATTAAATATAGTTGTGCTGTTCTCTACGTACCAGCACCTTTTTCCCCCTAATAATAATTAGCAGTATTTGAACACGACCCCCTGTGACCACATTGGGGATTACATGTCATTTGTTTAAGTCCTTATATGATGACATCACAAATGTGAGCCTAGTTTTTTTTTTATTGAATATAAAACTTTAGATTACAACAAAGGCAAATACATTCATATTGCATGAAAAGATTAACATGAAGGGCTCAACACAGTATAACCAAAAATATATTCACAAATAAAATAAAAGAAGAAAAATAAACACAAATGAAATCATTACTATTTTTAATTTCCATAAATTAAATCTTTTACTTTAGCACAGAATCCCTCATTTTCAAGCAAATCAGAATTAAATTTCCAATATCCCTTACTGTGTGAGATCTGATGATGGCACAGTGATCTGTTAGAGGTGCTGGTGAAATAGAGCAATCATTAACAAAATGTAACACATGATCTGAAATGAGCCAATAATCAGTCCTTGATTTACTGGAGGCATTGTGTCTAAACCCAGAAAACTGTTTGATGTCAGGGTTAAGATGTCTCCATACATCCATAACTTTAAGATTATTGCAAAAATGATTAAGTACAGAGTTTGGTTGAAGGCTATTGCTTTTAGGTGGAAACCTATCGAGTGTATCATCTGGTGTAACATTAACATATTATCAGTTGGGTACAACCTCTTAAAATCACGAATTAAAGAAGAAACGTCATTGAAAAGCTGTTGATTTTGTTTTGCATTACTGTGTCCATAAACATTAACCAAAATAAAAAAGATGGATTCAATATCCAAAACAACTGCAATCCAATGTCCACTGAGGTCAGTTTTGACAGATCATTTTCCCTGGACAATTATTAAATACAATTGCAGTCCCTGCAGAGTGGGAGGATCCATGGTTTAATAATACTTTATCTCCCTACTGACTCGACCAAAAAGCAACAGCATAGTGTTATAAACACTAATTTCTTGCTGTCAAAGCTGACAGATGTAACAGCAGATCCGTGACGGTGTTATAGTCCCCAAGTGGCTCTGTCCACGGCTGTCTCCTGGTCACAGGCTTTCCACACAGATCCATCCACAGCATCAGTGAGCACCAACAAGCGACGAGACTCTGACCAGGGGTAGAGCCAGTGGTCACACTGGAAACTCTGAACACTGGGAGCTCGGGAGTGGGACGTATAGCTCAACAGAGAAAGACAGAGACAGAGAGAGAGAGAGAGAGAGAGAGAGAGAAAGAGAGAGAGAGAAAGATATTAAGTATGATTGTGATCATGTGATGTTTAAAGACAATGTAGATTATGTGTAAAATGCAGGCAGGGACTCCGGCAGAACTAGCTATGACAGCATAACTGAAAGGGAGAGCCAGAAGGTCACAGACATGAAGGCTTCCCACGAAATAAAGCGTCCAACCATTTCACAGTCAGCAAACCTGAGTGACTTGCGAGAATGGTAAGGCGACAGCATCCAGACATCCCAGTACACCAAACGCTCTATGCCCATGAACCTTCCAGATCTGCTCCTTTACCTAAGAAGAGCTATACATTGAAGGCTTGACTAAACAAATGTGTCTTCAGCCTAGACTTAAACATTGAGACTGTGTCTGAATCCCGAACACTAACTGGAAGGCTATTCCATAACTGTGGGGCTTTGTAAGAAAAAGCTCTGCCCCCTGCTGTAGCCTTTGCTACTTGAGGTCCTACCAAATAACCTGCACCCTTTGATCTGAGTAGGCGTGGCGGATCATAAACAACGAAAAGGTCACTCAGGTACTGTGGCGCGAGACCATTTAGTGCTTTATAGGTCAGTAACAGTATTTTATAATCAATGCGAAATTTGACTGGGAGCCAGTGTAGTGTGGCTAAGATAGGAGTTATGTGTTCACATATTCTGGTTCTAGTTAGGACTCTAGCTGCTGTGTTCTGGACTAACTGGAGCTTGTTCATGCTCCTACTGGAACATCCAGACAGTAAGGCATTACAATAACCAACCTAGAGGTAACAAAAGCATGAACTAGTTTTTCTGCATCATGAATTGACATCATATTTCTTATCTTAGCAATATTTCTAAGATGAAAGAAGGCTACTCTAGTGATATTATCTACATGGGCTTCAAACGAAAGACAGGAGTCAATAATCACACCAAGATCTTTTACTGCTGGACATGATGAAACAGAAAGACCATCCACAGTTACTCTGTAATCAGAAAGCTTACTTCTGGCTGCATGTGGTCCTAGTACAAACACCTCTGTCTTGTCAGAGTTAAGCAGGAGGAAGTTAGTAAGCATCCACTGTCTAATGTCCTTTGAACATTCTTCAATCTTAATAAGCTTGTGTCTCTCATCTGACTTAGCTGAAACATACAGCTGTGTGTCATCCGCATAACAGTGGAAGCTGATACCATGTTTACAATTAAGTGCACCAAGGAGTAGCATATATAGCATCTAATCCCGCTGGGTCTTCAGATTGGTGGGTCAATCTGTCAATCCTTTCCGTGTGCCGCGTGCTCCAGCACGCCGTGAAAATGCAGACCCAAACGCAGGATTCAGTGAAGCACTGTTTTTATTAACACAAACACGATACAGGGGAAAGACGAACATAACACTAGACTCCGTGGTACATAAAACTAAACTTACAAACATAACTCCTAACGTAACACCCACGGGACAGCTATACACAGAACATTGACCCACGCCACACATGCACACCAGGATCCCTTTTATAGGGAAACACAACAGGGTAATAAGGGACAGGTGACACAATCAGGGTGGAGAACAATAGGCAGGAAATCACACAGACACAAGCAGGCTTCCAGGATTCCAGGGAACTGTCCAGCTACTCCTGACACATGTAGGTATAGGTTCATACAAACAGACTTGAGTTTGATCATACAGATACAAAAATATTTATGTTTCATGGCAAGATTTGATTGCACACAACTTCGATAAATAAGGATCATGTCTATAATCTGCAGCATAGTTATGTGATCAAGGGTTGATGAGCCAGCTTTTCTTATTAGATTTGGGATTTAAACTTAAAAATTTATTTAGGTAATTTATTTAGACTGGTGACACTAAATTGTCTAAGTATGAATGATTGTGTGAATGTGTCTTTGCTTAGTGTCCTGTGTTGGACTCTTTTTGATTTAGAGAGTTGTCATGCTGTAGCTCACACAGTTCACCTGCTGTACAGAGCAGCATCCCTGCTGGATCTCATAATCACGAAAAAATTAATTTTATGCTTTTCTGACTCCTTTTTTCTTCATTGAAAAAGTTGTTATAATTGTTATAAATTGTTATATAAAGACAATCAGACATGCATAATGCAGTAATACACAGCTTAATGCAGCTCAGTTTGAATCACAGCTGCACTGCATCACAATGTCAGAGTAGATTCTCAAACCAACCCAGTTAACTTTCCGATCTTTCTGGACTGTAAGTAAATCTGACAAAATATAATTAGATGGCTACTTTTCTCAACTATAAACAACAGTTTGTTGATTTGGGAAAAATATTGTTGTTTTGAAAGATACTGTAGTTCCCTAGTCAGTTACATTAGATAGAAAGTTTTCCAGAAAAGTCCACAGAGCCAATTCTGAATTTAATTAAAGCAGCTGAGGCTCTGTACAAGTTCAGAAGTTGAATAAAGTCATGTTCTAATAATTATTATTTGTTGTTATGATTTGTGAATTAATAAGGAAAAAAAAAGACTTGTTTGTTAAAGTCTTTCTCTTTTCTCCAGAAGATGGTGTAGTGAGTTATCTTATTGTGGGCCAAATACTAGGACTCTGCTCACATCCCCAAAAATGTAGGCTTCTGTGATTATAGATAATTCTTTGCAAAATAATATAGACTCTATCTGTTGTTCAATCCTACATACATAGTACTAGACCTATATGTACAATTTGCAGTAATTACAACATGCAAATGTTTGACTTATTAGTAATATATTTGTCTCCAGCAAGGACAAGCACATTACAGCTGCAATGAGTTAAATGGCAATAAAGAATAATAGATAAGAGAAAGAAAAGAGGCTGGTTTGTTCCACACCTCATGAAATACCAGTTTATGAAATGTAATCCTATTTAATCCTACTTTTTATATACTATATGGTGTATATATTACTATATGGTGACTATATTATTCCAAAGCAAGGCTTAATGTAAAGCCAGGATGTTTCACTGTCAGTAACACTGCTGACACTGTCATGTGATGCTGTGGGGTGGAGCTTCCTGAAACTTTATGATGTTAATACATTATAGTACAAAAAGAGCTTTTTCATTCAGCTAAAACCATTCATTATGTTCACTGTTATATTCATGTGTCTGTGGCTTTCACTAGGTGAGTTAACATTGACTTTTTGTTAGTTTAGATATTATGTGTTGTTTATTAATTGTGTGGTGTTAGAAAGCATGATTTCTGTATGTAATTTTGGCTTGATTGTGTAAAACTTTATGTTTTCTTCTCTATGACAGGTGACTCCATGGCAGATTCAGTAGAGCCACTTTTCACTCAGAAAGTTGTAGATGAAGGTGATGATGTTACTCTGTCCTGCAAATTTGAAACACGTGCTACAGGATTCTACCTGCACTGGTACAGACAATATCCAAAATCTAAACCTGACTTCCTTCCTTATATTGATCAAAGTAAATATCTGATATATCTGCTTTTCCAACATGCCTGTGGGCCAGTGGCACTACCTGCGGAATGATGGCCTGGTTCAACCGGCCAATCACAGCTCATCCTGTATATCTTTCTCGGCAAATCACATCGCCCCTTACATCATTCTTCCCCAATCCCTACGGTCCATTCCATCTTTCTCCATCTTTCTTCCCCAGTCCCTGCACTGAAAAGAGGGACAGACAAATATGGCTGCGCCCATACCGAGCCAATCGAATCTCTTGCGTTTCCATCTTTCTCTGCCAATCGCGTTCATTCACAACGACGGACATGCCCAAGGACGGGCAAATCAAATCTTGCGTGCTTCAAGTCAGATTTAGTCACATATTTACAGTGTATTCACATCGGCAAGGCAGCGAATTACTGCATCAGGTAAGAGATGTTTCATCAGATATCTTTGATTAACCTTTATTTCAGTACGTTTTGGAACGTTATATCTTATTGTGTGCATTGATTTATCTTTACTTTAATGGTTTTTGGACTGCTTTATTTCATATTTAAGTACGTGTTTTGGTTAATTTTAAAGGATTTGTTCAAGTCGATATTTGTTTTTATCAGTGGGTAAGTTATATCACGTATTTGTTTAGCTGTTAACTTTCATTCAATCTTAATCAATTGATTTGCATTATAATAAGTACAGGATACAATATTTGGTATACATAATGTACAATTACACCAACAAAATTTGGTGGACATTATACATCTTTGCATGTTGTTCATTTTCATTTATTTAAATATTATGGTATATTATGGTGTAATTGTTATTGTAATTATTACTCAGTTCCACGTACTGAAGCTTTAATATGGCCAAGCCTCACAAATCGCATAAGGCCATAGGGGATGAGGAGTGCGGCAGTTTGCCAGCACGTGTGTGGCCCTCTGAAGCTGGCAACAGACCTGTTCCTTGCCAGAAGAAGTGGTATGACCTTTTTCAGAAGGTATGTATAAAAAAGACATAAAACATACTATGTATTCTGTAGGTTGCATGCCAATTGATGCAGTGTTTTTTAACATTACAGATTACAGTCCCTCAGTGCTGCAGCCAAGCTTAACATAAACATACCAAGGAGGCATCAGGTAATTTTAAAAAACTTTTTTTATGCAATATAGTTTTTTTTTTCTTTTTACTATTTTATGTTAAACTATGTTAAAATGTTTAACAGTTTAGTTTTTTTTTTACAGCCTTTGTCTTCCTCCTCCTGCATGTCATCTGAGATTGCTGGTCGTTCATTCTATGCCAGCTGCACCACCATTCCATGAACAAGGGCAAGTGCACACCTACAGCTTGCCACCAAATACCGTAGGGCAAGCAAGACACCTAACCTCCACGTCCTCAGACCTACCACAGCCAGACCAAAACAGACATTGCTGGGGCCAGGTCAGTGCTGATCCCTGTGGGCCCAGCACTTCTATCATACATGGTCACCACACTAAACCCACATTCACTGTGTTTTTGGTCCCTGGACCTTTAGCTACCGCCACCACCACTCCCCAGCCCAGCAGCTCTCCACTGGATGTGATGGTCCTTCAGCCCAGCAGTGTTCCTCCACCTTTAGCATCACATCAACATGCGTACATGAAGAGATTGGAGGCCAACACTTGCAGAAAGTGTGGCCATTATATATACATTAGCAACTGGACATAGTACAAGGGCAAAATTTACTGTCCACTGACAGAGACAATAGTAAAAAAGCAGTGACTAAAAGACATAAAGAAAATGTAGATATGTTATTTATAGTAGTGTGCTTTAATATATTGCTTATTATATATATTTATACTTACTATATATACAAGCTAGCAATCTCACAAAAACACAAGGCCTTGTTGAATAGAATTCCTCAAGCAGGAAGATAAGCAAGTCCTCAAGCAGTTAAGAAACATAAAAAACATAGTGCTGGATGTTAGACAAAATCATCCCTAGTGAGCAAGCCTGAGGCAACTGTGGCAAGGAAAGACTCCCTTAGATAATATGAGGAAGAAACCTTGAGAGGATCCAGACTCAAAAGGGAACCCATCCCCATTTGGGTGAAATCAGATAGTTCTGGTTGAAATGGAAATGGTTCCTGTACTCATCTCTCATCTACCACACATTGGGTCTGCTCATATACGCTCATATATATACACACACACACACACACACACACACACACACACACACACACACACACACACACACACACACACACACAGAGAGACAGAGAGACAGAGCACAGTATAGCTGTTGTAAAGGAACCAGCACTGCATGCAAAACCACAACAGTTAGGAAACCACATATCCTGACTGCTACATTATTATTTAGAATTATAAATAGGTATGATGTACTATTCATGTTATATTTCAGTACCTGCAGGGCTTACAGGATATTACAGGGTATTACAGCCCTGTAAAATGTCTTCAAGAATCCCATCACCATACTGCTCTTACCAACTTACTGCTCATGGCATATTTACTGTTCATAATATGTGATATATAATACAACATAAGTCATTTTTACAGGGACATAACATACATTGGTGAAACACCTGATTTATTTTTTCCGTATATTGTAAATTCCCAACAATATTTTAAACAAAGCAAAAGAAAAATAGAACATCTACACTTTTTCCAACCAAGTCTATGGATTTTTCATATAACAGTCTCTATAATTTAGATAAAATGGTGTGAAAAACAAAAACCTCCTGCAAGTGTTAGTTCTGCAGAGGAATATGTCTTGTTGCTCACAGAGACCAGTGTAGAATTGCCAGACTGGTTGGAGCTGAAAGGAAAGCAATGATTAGTCAAATAATTACTCTTTACAACCATGGTGATGAAAACAGCATCTCAGAAGGCACAACACACTGAACCTTTAGGTGAAGCTACAACAGCAGAAGAGCTCATTGGATTCTGCTCCTTTCAGCCAATAACAGGAATCTGAGGCTACAGTGGGTACAGGCCTAATGACAGTGGACTGTTCACAAAGACTACTATATATTAAATATTACTATCATCATTGCTCTTTTAACATCATCATTTTAACTAAATCCAACCTTGTTCTGGGATGCCATAATTTTGCAATAGATGTGTGTGTGTGAGACAGAGAGAGGTGTATATATATTATTATATTATATATATATATATATATATATATATATATAATATTTTATTCAGAATACAACATAGATGACATATCAAATGTTTAAACTGAGAAAATGGATCATTTTAATGGAAAAATAAGTTGATTTTAAATTTCATGGCATCAACACATCTCAAAAAAGTTGGGACAAGGCCATGTTTACCACTGTGTGGCATCCCCTCTTCTTTTTATAACAGTCTGCAAACGTCTGGGGACTGAGGAGACAAGTTGCTCAAGTTTAGGAATAGGAATGTTGTCCCATTATTGTCTAATACAGGCTTCTAGTTGCTCAACTGTCTTAGGTCTTCTTTGTCGCATCTTCCTCTTTATGATGCGCCAAAAGTTTTCTATGGGTGAAAGATCTGGACTGCAGGCTGGCCATTTCAGTACACGGATCCTCCTTTTACACAGCCATGATGTTGTAATTGATGCAGTATGTGGTCTGGCATTGTCATGTTGGAAAATGCAAGGTCTTCCCTGAAAGAGACGACGTCTGGATGGGAGCATATGTTGTTCTAGAACTTAGATATACCTTTCAGCATTTATGCTGCCTTTCCAGATGTGTAAGCTGCCCATGCCACACGCACTCATGCAACCCCATACCATCAGAGATGCAGGCTTCTGAACTGAGCACTGATAACAACTTGGGTTGTCCTTGTCCTCTTTAGTCCGGATGACATGGCGTCCCAGTTTTCCAATAAGAACTTCAAATTTTGATTCGTCTGACCACAGAACAGTTTTCCACTTTGCCACAGTCCATTTTAAATGAGCCTTGGCCCAGAGAAAACGCCGGCGCTTCTGGATCATGTTTAGATATGGCTTCTTTTTTGACCTATACAGTTTTAGCCGGCAATGGCGGGTGGCACGGTGGATTGTGTTCACCGACAATGTTTTCTGGAAGTATTCCTGAGCCCATGTTGTGATTTCCATTACAGTAGCATTCCTGTATGTGATGCAGTACTGTCTAAGGGCCCGAAGATCACGGGCATCCAGTATGGTTTTCCGGCCTTGACCCTTACGCACAGAGATTGTTCCAGATTCTCTGAATCTTTGGATGATATTATGCACTGTAGATGATGATAACTTCAAACTCTTTGCAATTTTTCTCTGAGAAACTCCTTTCTGATATTGCTCCACTATTTTTCACCGCAGCATTGGAGAAATTGGTGATCCTCTGCCCATCTTGACTTCTGAGAGACACTGCCACTCTGAGAGGCTCTTTTTATACCCAATCATATTGCCAATTGACCTAATAAGTTGCAAATTGGTCCTCCAGCTGTTCCTTATATGTACATCTAACTTTTCCGGCCTCTTATTGCTACCTGTCCCAACTTTTTCTCTCATGAAATCCAAAATGAGCCAATATTTGGCATGACATTTCAAAATGTCTCACTTTCAACATTTGATATGTTATCTATATTCTATTGTGAATAAAATATAAGTTTATGAGATTTGTAAATTATTGCATTCCTTTTTTATTCACAATTTGTACAGTGTCCCAACTTTTTTGGAATCGGGTTTGTATATACAGTGGGGCAAAAAAGTATTTAGTCAGCCACCAATTGTGCAAGTTCTCCCACTTAAAAAGATGAGAGAGGCCTGTAATTTTCATCATAGGTACACTTCAACTATGAGAGACAGAATGAGAAAAAAAAAATCCAGAAAATCACATTGTCTGATTTTTAAAGAATTTATTTGCAAATTATGGTGGAAAATAAGTATTTGGTCACCTACAAAAAAGCAAGATTTCTGGCTCTCCACAGACCTGTAACTTATTTAAGAGGCTCCTCTGTCCTCCACTTGTTACCTGTATTAATGGCACCTGTTTGAACTCGTTATCAGTATAAAAGACACCTGTCCACAACCTCAAACAGTCAGACTCCAAACTCCACTATGGCCAAGATCAATGAGCTGTCAAAGGACACCAGAAACAAAATTGTAGACCTGCACCAGGCTGGGAAGACTGAATCTGCAATAGGT
Organism: Hemibagrus guttatus; assembly: GCA_033459395.1. Taxonomy (NCBI): domain Eukaryota; kingdom Metazoa; phylum Chordata; class Actinopteri; order Siluriformes; family Bagridae; genus Hemibagrus; species Hemibagrus guttatus. The sequence goes on along the minus strand of JAUCMX010000005.1, from coordinate 4,339,696 downwards.
AAGCAGCTTGGTGTGAAGAAATCAACTGTGGGAGCAATTATTTGAAAATGGAAGACATACAAGACCACTGATAATCTCCCTCGATCTGGGGCTCCACGCAAGATCTCACCCCGTGGGCTCAAAATGATCACAAGAACGGTGAGCAAAAATCCCAGAACCACAGGGGGGGACATAGTGAATGACCTGCAGAGAGCTGGTGCCAAAGTAACAAAGGCTACCATCAGTAACACACTACGCCGCCAGGGACTCAAATCCTGCAGTGCCAGACGTGTCCCCCTGCTTAAGCCAGTACATGTCCAGGCCCGTCTGAAGTTTTTCTAGAGAGCATTTGGATGATCCAGAAGAGGATTGGGAGAATGTCATATGGTCAGATGAAACCAAAATAGAACTTTTTGGTAAAAACTCAACTTGTCGTGTTTGGAGGAGAAAGAATGCTGAGTTGCATCCAAAGAACACCATACCTACTGTGAAGCATGGGGGTGGAAACATCATGCTTTGGGGCTGTTCTTCTGCAAAGGGACCAGGACGACTGATCCGTGTAAAGGAAGGAATGAATGAGGCCATGTATTGTGAGATTTTGAGTAAAAACCTCCTTCCATCAGCAAGGGCATTGAAGATGAAACGTGGCTGGGTCTTTCAGCATGACAATGATCCCAAACACACCGCCCGGGCAACAAAGGAGTGGCTTCGTAAGAAGCATTTCAAGGTCCTGGAGTGGCCTAGCCAGTCTCCAGATCTCAACCCCATAGAAAATCTTTGGAGGGAGTTGAAAATCCGTGTTGCCCAGCGACAGCCCCAAAACATCACTGCTCTAGAGGAGATCTGCATGGAGGAATGGGCCAAACTACCAGCAACAGTGTGTAAAAACCTTGTGGTGACTTATAGAAAACGTTTGACCTCTGTCATTGCCAACAAAGGGTATATAACAAAGTATTGAGATGAACTTTTGTTATTGACCAAATACTTATTTTCCACCATAACTTGCGAATAAATTCTTTAAAAATCAGACAATGTGATTTTCTGGATTTTTTTTTTCTCATTCTGTCTCTCATAGTTGAAGTGTACCTATGATGAAAATTACAGGCCTCTCTCATCTTTTTAAGTGGGAGAACTTGCACAATTGGTGGCTGACTAAATACTTTTTTGCCCCACTGTATGTAATGTTCTTAAACTGCTATTTGTTGTTATGCTTTGTGAATGAAAAAAATGACTTTTTGTTGTGGTTGTTGTGTAGCACAGCTTCATCCATAGTCTTTTTTTTTGGTAGTTTGAGTCGACTTTATGAATAAAAATAAATTGTATGCACTTGCATTTGCTTGCATCCTGCTTGTATTTGAATACAATGTGGAAAGATTCCCCACAAGCAGCAATGCTTCAGTAAGAATCAGCAATCTGTCAGTAACATTGGTGACACTGTCATGTGATGCTGTGGGGTGGAGCTTCATGAACATTTATGATGTTGACATATCAGAGTACATAAAGACCTCAGAATATTTACATTCAGCTAAAACCATTCATCATGTTCACTGTTATATTCGTGTCTCTGTGGCTTTCACTAGGTGAGTTAACATTGACTTTTTTATTGCATAAATATTAAATGTTGAATTAATGGTTAAATAGTCTGTGTGGTGATGAGAAAAAGCAGAATGTGAGACTTCTGTAACACTGGCTTCATCCACACATAGGTTACTGACGTTATGTTCTTTCCTCTATAACAGGTGACTCCATGGCAGATTCAGTAGAGCCACTTTTCACTCATAATGTTGTGGATGAAGGTGATGATGTTACTCTGTCCTGCAGATACAAAACAAGTTACACAGGAAACATCTACCTGCACTGGTACAGGCAATATCCAACATCTCACCCTAAATTCCTTCTTTATATTGATACAAGAGGGTCTAAAAGTGACCCAATCCCACCACGTCTGAATGCTAATGTTGATAAAAACATGCAACAAGTGGATCTGATCATCTCCTCTGCTGCTGTATCAGACTCTGCTCTATACTACTGTGCTCTGCAGCCCACAGTGACAGGAAATCCAGCTGCACTGTACAAAAATTTTACACAGTTTAACTACACTGAAGGCAGATATACTACTATTTTTCTTCTTTTGGCTAGGGTTTGGCACAGTGGATCATTGATTTGTATAGTTTGACTTAACACAGGTTTTACACTGGATGCCCTTCCTGACACATTATATATTTATGTGTATTGATAATATCAGTTGATATAATATCAGCTCGCCTCCGCCATGTGTGTGTGGAGTTTGCATGTTCTCCCCGTGCCTTGGGGGTTTCCTCCGGGTACTCCGGTTTCCTCCCCCAGTCCAAAGACATGCATTGTAGGTTAATTGGCATCTCTAAATTGTCCATAGTGTGTGATTGCGTGAGTGAATGAGAGAGTGTGTGTGTGTGCCCTGCGATGGGTTGGCACTCCATCCAGGGTGTATCCTGCCTTGATGCCCAATGACGCCTGAGATAGGCACAGGCTCCCCGTGACCCGAGAATAGATCGGATAAGCGGTAGACAATGAATGAATGAATAATATCAGCTTTGAGCTTACTGACTGCACATTAGAAACTCTACCTGAAGGAACAAAAATACAAAGTTAATGTCTCTGTGCTGTGCTTTTTTACTAGTTCCTCAATTCCTTTTAAGTGGCCTACTTTAAACTAAAAAAAAAATTTAATAAAACTTTCAAAATTAAAAGATTCCTGTAAATATAGCACACACACACACCACCTCAGACGTTTCTCTCACACGCTTGACTTATTGTATATGAACACTTCACAATACCAAAGTAATGAAACATAATTAAATCATTTTGGTCTTTAATTATTACTACCAGTGCCTTCAAAGTAGCATAGATATTTATTTCTCATCCTAAACTGTGAACACACAGGTATATGAAGGTATTTTTTAGATTTTTATCAACTGTCAATTGTGAGTAACTAGTATTTTATTATTTAGTATTATATACATGAAATTGTGATTTAGATATCATTACACTAATTAGCATTCCTATACTTACCTTTTGAGCATAGGCACAGCAAATAAAGAGAGATTTTGTTAAAAATATGCTTCTGTTGTTATATGATGATCACTATGGAAATTCTGCATTAATTTGTTTATACAAAAGCCAGTGAGCCAGTGTAGTGACCAGTGAGTTTATTCACATTTGAAGTTACACAGCAAAATATCATAATTATTTATAGGTGTACAAATAATGTAAACATAGTATTATAACGTAATGTAAACGTAGCATTGTATAGACAATACATTTTGAAATGCAACACAGCCATATTAATGACTCTAGTTCACTGTCACTGATACTGTGAAGTGATGAAGTTACACTACAACAGCAGCACTTCCTGGGTGTGGCCTTCTAGAGACGTGTAAAGTTCAGCACATACAGCACTATTATACAGAATCCTCACAGAGCTGTGTTCAGAAATGGCTCAACTATACAACTTACTGTACATAGTGAGATACATACCACTGATTCTCACTCTAGTTACAGGTCATTTATTTTCATCACTTACATAATTGTATTAACAACATCTTTGATATTATTGTCAAGATCAGCAGATGTTTTTCCAAACCTCATTGAAATACCTAAGAAAGTAGTTGTTATCCTCTGCAACATGGATACATAAATGCTGCCAAAGAAATGAGCATAGCAAAAATATAATGCACTAGGCTCTATTTAATATAACAAACATAACTGCCATAACATCAATCAAAAACTAGCTAATGGTGCTAGGCTAATCAAGCAAGAAACACAAGGAGTGACACCTGTGCTCTAACATAGTTTGTCTAGATTTAAAAAAAAAATAAGTAAATGGTGGAATGTAGGTGCACACACAGTCTTACATGTTCTCAAACCAGTGGGGCTAATATAAGTGTAAAAGGGAGTACAAGCATCAAACAAACGGACATTAGACTAGCATGAAAACACTGAACCAATAGTCTGAAACAATGTACTGCATTTTAAACTGGTAGCTCCACCTCTTTTGGTTCTCTTTTGAGTCCTTGTCTTCTCACTGGTCAAGTCTATCACCCAGTTAATGGTAATTGCCACAGAGACCCACCTCTGGAAGGACAGCTACAGACAGATGATCAGAGAACTAAAAATGGAGAAATAAAGAAACAGAGAAAGTAGCACATGCATTCAATCACAGTGTCACATGACAATCATACTTTGTACCTATCTATGATATTTGGTGAGGTTGTGGCCCCTAAAGGAGAGAAGGACATTGATATATATAAATATTGACACAGAAAGATAATGGAGTTTGTTGGGCTGTGATAATGATTGCTTCCGTCTGCCTAAGTGAGGATGATGTTCCACAATCCTGCTGTGCCCCACAAGTTCCCTGGGTCCGACCTTGTCTCTGCTCAGCACCGCCTGGAATTCACAGCCACAGAGCACACGCCGGCAACAGCACAATACACCTTCTTACATCACCTCAAGAACTTTAAAATAGAAGAGTACTTTTCTCACATCTATGTTGATACGTATATAGAGAAGAAGCCTTTATTTGTCACAAATCAAATAGTTTCTTCAAATATCCCAACTTTGGAAATTGGCTCAGACATGATATAGCACTCCTGGAGCAGTGAGGGTAAAGAGCCTTGCTCACAGATAGCTTTAACCACATTCTGCTGTTCAAGGACCAACAACAGATCTAGTACAGAATTACTACACATTGTCAGAAGTGGGATTTGAACCCACGCCTCCATGAGAGACTGCAACCTAAACACAGCGCCTTAGACCGCTCGTCCATCCTGACACATTCCATCCTGACACATTCCATCCTGACACATTCCATCCTGACACATTCCATCCTGACACATTCCATCCTGACACATTCCATTCTGACACATTCAATCCTGACACATTCAATCCTGACACTAATCAGCTTGACTGGTCCTCTGTTGAAGTGCAGGATTCTGTATAGGTTTTGTAGTACCACAGAAACTAAACTGCACTATTCCAATACTCAACTGTTTTATTTGTTAATACTGATAAATCAAGTGTTGTAGTCAGAAATTAGACTGCTAATCTTTGTTACTTAATCAGCTGGTCAGCTGGTCAGGTTACACTCCACAGTGGTGGTTAATGGCTCATATAATGTAGGAGCCATTTTTTGTATTGTTCAGATTTTGTTGTCCACTGCGTGGTGCTAAACCATAGTATAACTAAAGCTTCTTTGTAATGAGTCAGGTGACGTTGGTAATGGGGAAGCACATTGTTTTTGACCGTGCTAAAGGGTTATTTGCTAGGATGTGGATTATGCAGTATGTGGATATGTGCTGTGTTTTCAAGATATGAACTTTATGTACACATGTTGATGAAGGAAGGAGAAGCAAAGATTGAGGATTTGTTTATTCACTTGAACAAAATAAAGACATTCTGCTTGGATCCACTTTAGTATGTGTTAAATACGTGCTCACTCCTGTTAGCAGCGACAACGGCTTAATGGAAGGCCGTAATAATACCGTAATAAGAATAATTCTTCTTCTTTCAGCAGCCATCTTGAGGGGTCACCACAGAGGATCTTTTTTTTCCATCTCAATCTGTCCCCTGCATGTCTTCCCACACCACATCCATACACCTCCTTACGCTTCTCCTCTTTCCCACTGGTTAAAACTACAATACTATTGAATTCTTCCATTTAAATCGTACTTAAGCTTGTTGATGAACTGATATGAACTCTTTCTGCCTTTTTTTATCTCTCTGTGTTTGTGAGCGTCAGTCCCAACATCCTAAGCACCAAACATGTAGTGTATTTGGGTTGCAATCATGTAGTGCATTTGCAGTTAATTTTTAATTTTTTTTCTTACTATTAATTAAGACAAGCACAGAAGGTATAGGTTAGGTATGAGTTAGGTCGCCTCTCCACATAGGATTAACAAAGACTACTGCTAATGCAATCGTATCTAGATAAAAAGCCAACTTTTGTCAGTATGTCAGGCCAGAGCCATGTGTACTGACGCACACCACTGTGTATAGCAGCTGCTTTTTCCTGGTAGTCTACGGACTGCTGTGATCGTATAGTGGTTAGTACTCTGCGTTGTGGCCGCAGCAACCCCGGTTTGAATCCGGGTTACAGCATCGGCTTTTCTGTGTCACCGTCTAACGAGAGGCCTGAAAATAGCTGGTCACCCCTTGTCCTTTGTCAAGCACCATGAAAAGCATAAGCAGGTACAACCTCGCTTCCCAATGTGCTGGTGGACCAGTGGTACAATGGATAACAAGTCTGACTACAGCTCAGAAGACTCTAGCTTCAACTCCTGGCTAGCTTGGATCTTTTTAGCCCAGTCCAAACGTGTGCAACAGACTCCAGCGGAGTAACAGAGCTCGTAATCTCTGAAATGCGGAGAGTCCTGTACTGGGTAGCACGCTGGCTTACTGCACCAGGTCTACTAACCCACACTTCGTCCAGCGGCTGATCTACCCTTAGAGTCACGGCTCGAGTAGCCGAATGCTCAGAGAGCCGTGAACGCTGACTCGTGTAGCAAATTACTGCGTCACTACTCACTTAATACAAAACAGGTGAACCACCTAAACAGGGGAAATGAACGTTCAACTCTAATGTTGCATTTTAAGTTGGGTGTGCTATTATTATTTTATAAACCATTGTAGTATAGCAAAACAATGAAGATGCAGGTTTATTTGTAGCCTTTTCTACATTCAGACAGATGAAAAGATAATTAATGATTACAATTTTTTTTAGTTTTTTTTACACAGTGGATGTTTAGATTTCTGAATTATGTACCTTGAAGTCGACCTAATTCAGTTTTGATCCATCATCATTTTGCTTGCAGCTGATTTACATATCTTTGATAGCTCTTTTAAAAGGAGCCCCCACAGTACAGATTGCTCTTGACAAGCAAAACAAAGCAAAACAGACAATTATGATAGAAAAGCAGAAGATTCTTTATCTTTAGGAAATGTTTGACTCTCTGACAAATGACAGAAATGATCTCTGACTAGACGATGTTAAGCAACAGGTTTGTGGACGTTCTTTTTTTGTGGTGCCATTTGATGGATTAGTTGGAAACTACAGATGCATGTGAAACAGAGATTTTGATGTTTTAGTGACCCAAAACATGAGCAGTGTAACTGTTGAAGGATTTAAAGCCAGCAGTCCTGATTAACATAGACCCAGTAGTCAAAACAAACACAGCCACATCTAAGACTAAACACAGGAAAATAATCTTACAGAACTCTGCTTTTAAATGTTAATAAATAACAGCATCTGCTAAATAAATGAATGTTATAGTATTAATTCCACCCTTGTGTTCAAAGAAGCAGAGCCCTGGACCCGAGTCACCCAGAACACATACTAGTACTACAGTGGGATTGGAAGAGAAATGAATGGAGAAAGATGCAAAATGGGTTGAGATGAAATTACTGGTGTTTATTATTAGTGTGTACTTCTATGTTCAATAAAGAGGATCAGAGTAAATGATGAAAGTCATCCAGAGTCATCCAGTGTTGTTTGCGTGTGCAGCTGCATATGGCAAGAATCTTTCAGCAACATTAGTGACACTGTCATGTGAGTGATGCTGTGGGGCGGAGCTTCATGAATCCTGATGATGTTAACATATCAGTGTACAGAAAGAATAGTTTCCTTCAGCTAAGACCATTCACCATGTTCACTGTTATATTCATGTGTCTGTGGCTTTCACTGGGTGAGTAAACATTTTTATTATTGCAAAAATACTATGTTCTGAATTAGACATGAACACATGTGTTTTTAAAAAATAGCATATTGTGGGTATGATTTACGTAATACCATATTATTAAATTATTTTAAAAACATTATGGTCTCTTCTCTATGACAGGTGACTCCATGGCAGATCCAATAGAGCCACTTCTCACTCACAAAGTTGGAGGTGAAGGTGATGATGTTACTCTGTCCTGCAGCTACAAAGGCTTCAGTGGTAACATATATAATGTGCAGTGGTACAGGCAATATATGAACTCTAAACCTGAGTACCTTCTTTATGTTACTCCAAGTGGAGAAACATAGTTCAACAAAGTTCCACTATCCCACATGGAATGTCTGCTAAAGTTCATGGAGATAAACAAGTGGATCTGATGATCTCCTCTGCTGCTGTATCAGACTCTGCTCTATACTACTGTGCTCTGCAGCCCACAGTGACAGGAAATCCAGCTGCACTGTACAAAAACCTTTTTATGTTGAAAGCAGTTATGCCAATAAGAAATTTACATGGCCTTTTTTGGGGAAGACTTTCTCTTTCCTTCTCATGATTTATAACAAGTTTATATTATTGACACAATTCATTCATTCATTCATTCATTCATTGTCTACCGCTTATCCGAACTATTCTCGGTTCACGGGGAGCCTGTGCCTATCTCAGGCGTCATTGGGCATCAAGGCAGGATACACCCTAGACGGAGTGCCAACCCATTGCAGGGCTCATTCATTCATACATTCATTCATTCATCCATTCATCCATTCATCTGTACCTATTTTATTTAGTCTTATAGGGTCTCTCTTACTTCAATCAAGGATCCTTACCCGAAAGTGTACATTTATATAACCCCCAGTTTTGTTAACATCACCTCCCCCCTCTACCTGACTTGCCTCCCCTGCCATGTGGCAGACAGAATGAGAACATCTGGACAGAACATCTGCCAAACTCTGTAACTTCTTCCCCAGACAAAACTAAAATAAATATATCTAATCAGCTTCATATGTGCTCTGTACAGTGTATTGTATATAGAAGTGTACAGATGGCTATGTAAGTTTAACATCATGAAATGAATTTCCTTCCTGATGTTTTGATCTCTATTTATAGCTTGGTTTCATTCATTTTAGTACTCAAATAAGTGATTACGCAGAAGTTAGGAAAACACCCCTTTTCTCCAAAAAGAAGGCAAAAAGTAAAAAATATGGCAGCATGATTTGTAAATTTGCATCTTAACAAATTCTGAAACAATATTCTTTGTACTGATGGTTTATTATCATGCATACTTTCATGTTTGGTGAAGGCCAAACAGAGTTTATCACAACAAACACCTCATACCAAGTGACATGATGGTGGAGGGGTGATGATTCGGTTGTTTTGCAGCCACAGGCTCTAGAAAACGTTTAATCATTTGGACAACAATGATCTCCACTTTATATTAGAATGCTCTTGAGACAAATGTAAGACCTCTGTCTATTAGCTTATGTTGGGCTGAAACTGGGTCATATAAAAGCAAACTGTCCCATCAATGAAGCTGAATCTGAGGACTCGATGTTATTCTCATGTAAAGATATGCTGAAATGCTGTAATTATTCCAAATGAAACTGTAAACTTAAACTGTAAACTATTCCCAGCGTGGTGACCAATACTTTTGTTTTAAATATATTGATGGTTCTTAATGTAAACAATGAATATTGCTATTTAAATGTAGCTCCTGCAGATGGCAGTACATGACATGAAAAGTCCCTAGAAGTGAACTTGATTGGACCTGGACACAACAGAAACATGTGGAGTGTAACAGTAGCCATGAACATTGAACCTGAACAAAGCTTCAGCACAGATACATGGTGTGTGGAGTGCAGTCTGACTGAAACACTTGAATTATCACAGAAACTTTAAACAGCATTGAGCTTAATACAAGATGCTTATGTATTTGTGCACATGCTCTCAAACACCACCTTGTTAGGGGTTTTATATTATTATAATTTTATGGGGAATTTTGTTAATTTTATCAGTCACTACAGTGCCTCTGGTGTTTTGTTTAGACTTTAAGGGTGTACTATAAATCTGCTGAAGAATTGTTTGATTAAAAAAAAGCACAGTGCAAGCAAAAGATCTAATAAATACATTTGATGAATGCATATTTATTGTCCACATAATAAAGTGACATGCAAAGCAACATTCATAAGTGGTTAATAACATTTGGAGTTTATACAAGGTTACATGATAATATTGTCTCCTTTTCATTTTACAGAAATTTCCACTTGTAATATTTGAGATAAAACTACAAATACAATAAAGAGTATATGAAGCCTTACAATTGTAATTACAACAATATATTTTGTAGATTAGAAAAGTGTGTGTAATTTACATAATGTGGCACATCCTGCACTCTGATTGGTTAAAACAGAGGGAAGCTGCAGTTGAGGCTTTGTACACAGGAAATGCTTAGATGCTCCACTGAAGACAGAGTAGAAGGACACTTGACATTTACAGTAACATAAAAAGGAGACTAACAGAAGAATAGAGGAAAGTAAAGCATGATGGTTCTCTGTATGATTCTGTTTGTTACCATGTTCCTAGGTAATCTTATATTTTATTTATCCCACATATCTAGTTTAAATGTTTTATAACTAGTAAAGAAATGTTTCCATGTGTGAGTGTTTTAGATTGAAAGCATGTACTGTATGTATACTGTATAATATAGAATTATAATATTCTGAAATAAATGTCCTCTTCAGGTGAGAGCACACAGGACAGCATTACTCCAACATCTTCTGCTGTCTATGGTAAAGAGGAGCAAGCAGTTACACTCTCCTGTGATTATGAGTACAGTGTTTCTATGAACAATCTACAGTGGTATCGACAATATTCCAATGCAGCACCAGAATTCCTCGTTCTGTTGACGGAATCGGGAGTGAATCAGACAGGCGATACTCCTCGTCCTCATTTGTCCGCTAAAGTTCATAAGAGTCTGAAGCGTGTGGATTTGGAGATCTCGCCTGCTTCAGTATCAGACTCTGCACTGTACTACTGCGCCTTGCAGCCCACAGTGACAGGAAAGCCAACTTCACTGTACAAAAACCTACAGAGACCTCAAACATGAAAGTGTTGAAGAATCACAATAAGAAGACTGGAAGCTATACATAACATCAGCATTTTGATTATTTATTCAATAGAAATGTATGTATTTAACCATATGTGAATACTTTATCTGAATTGAATAGACAAAATATTCTAAGTAAATCCAAATACAGATAGAAATGTTAGGTGTGTGTTTCAAGAAGTCACATGTTCACTCACTCTGCAGTATTAAGTGCAGTTCTCATAAACAATAGTGGCAGGTTTGATGGTTTATTTACTTAATGACAGTGTAAAGATCACATGCTAGAATTTGATTCTGTTCTAGGAATAAAAATGTACATATTGTTAACTCTTTTGACAAGCAGCTGATTAGATTCAGTTTTTTTTTACTGAGCATGAGATTTAATGTGTTCATCATGTATGTCTTTGCAGGGTCTTTAATATATTTTTGAGAATTACAGGATACCTGAAAGAATGTAAAACTAAGAATAAGAAATGTGAAGAATAAAAACACAGTTGCCATCACACAATCAGGAAATAAATAAGCTCTATTGAAATGGTGCTCCATAATCAATTCTTGAGGTGGATGAGCTACAACAGCTAAAGACCACATCGGGTTTCACTCCTGTTCACCAAGAACAGGAATCTAAGACTACAGTGGGCCCAGGATCATATATTAGTGATCCAGGATTCTGTCCTGAACACATAAATTAAAAATGATCAAATAATGTTAAATCATGAGACACAACACAGATCTCTAACTCTAAGATATGATTAAGAGGTGAAGTCAGATGCAGTGCTTGAACGATCAATAAAAAAAATGTATGATTTATCTCATGTAGATGTAACACAAAATTCAATAACCTTGAAATGAATTTTAATGTCTAATTCTTAATTAATCGATATGGCTTTCATTATCACACATGAAACTCCCATACAGCTTACTGACAAACAGTAAATATCAGTGTGCTCTATACTGCTATTAATTCCTCACTATATGCTCTTACCTCAGCTCTGAAAATAACCTTCATTTCATTCAAAAAAGAAATTATGCACAACACTTTCAATGATTTGACACAGAAACACAGCTATATAGCACCTGGTCACTAGGTCAAAGTCTTCATCCACATTGTCATCTTCAGTGTTTGCAGTCTGTGGCATTAAACATTTTTCTGGGATTTTCTGTGTATTCAAAATGAATAATTTCTGTTACATGTAAGAATTGGGGATTTCCTTCTATGCTGACTGTGAAACAGTATTTTGTAATATTGCTTGTAATGTGTCCTTCTCTTCAGTGCAGTTTAATCTTCAACATGAATCTACATTCAGATGAAATTTAGGGATTTGTTAAACACAATATACACTAGATAGGATGTGTACACTGCAGTGAAGCATCACACCATTTGTGTACTATTTAGTATATCTAATGTGGATAGGGGACATACCCCAGTTATTCCACACTAAGAGAATATAGTTATCTACTGCATTTATTGTCATCTCCTCAGTAGAACAGAAGTAATATAAACTTGCTTTCGGCTGCTCCCTGTTCGGGGTCGCCACAGCATACCAACTGGTCCACACAACAACTTGGCCCATTTTTCCGGGCTTGGGACCGGCACTGCAACCAGTGGCTGGGAATCGAACCCGGGCCTTCCGCATGATAGGCGAGCAACCTACCACTGAGCCACCAATGCCTCTCCCTAGTAGAATAGAAGTAATATACTGAAAATAAAAGATAAAAAGAATAAAGCCCAAGGATGAAAATGTTATGGTACACAACACTGAGACTGTCACAGAACCTGAGTAGTAGTAGTAGCTGGTAATCTGGTAAGCTTTCTCTGGCAGTTGTATGCTTTTTCTGTAATTGTTGTTCCTTAGGGTTCTGTTTGTTCTGCGTGTTATTTCAGATCATTGCAGGGTTAGGGTTAGGGTTAGGGTAAATAGGGTTAGGGTTAGGGTTAGGGTTAAATAACCTACAATGGTACATAACCTACAATGGTACAAACAACATCCAAAATCTAAACCCAAGTTCCTTTTTTTCATCACTCCAAGTGGAGGTAAAACTGACCCAATGCCACCACGTCTGTCTGCTGAAGTTGATGATAAAACTAAACAAGTGGATCTGATCATCTCCTCTGCTGCTGTATCAGACTCTGCTCTATACTACTGTGCTCTGCAGCCCACAGTGACAGAAAATCCAGCTGCACTGTACAAAAACATTGACACAGTTTTGTTATACGGAAGGTAGATAAACTCAAATAATTTACATTCCATTAAATCATGAAAACACATCATGATTGATGTAGTGGTAGAGACTTACCTTCACTGTTCTGTGGACAGTGTGTAAGAGTGCTGGACAAAGAGAGTAGAACATGGCACCCAGGGACTGATGAATATGCAAAAATACAAGTAGGTGGAGCTAGAGGTGGAGAGGTACATCAAATAGTAACACTGGCATTCATTTCTAAAGAGGTTTTAACTAAACACTCAGGAAAACAATGTTGTTCCTTTTCGTGGTGTTTTTCACTCTTGCTGATGTTGATAAGTCATATACACTGCACACAAAATTATTATTCATTTCTAACTAAGAAGACACAATTTTCCATGTGAAATGTGTGCTTTATGATTAAAATATCACAATATTGTTGTAATTTTTTTTATTTCAGAGGCTGCTGACAATAGCATTAAACCAGATCAAACCAATGTATTTTCAATGGAAGGCAGCAACATCTCACTGTCCTGCACATATACTGGATCAGTTTACAGTCTCCACTGGTATCGACAAAAATCTGGATCAAGACCTGAGTTTCTGCTTCTAATTCATGAAAACAGTGAACATGTCACTGAGGCTCAACCACCTCATCCACGATTGTCCCTACAACTTAAAAAAGATCAAGAAAAAATGAATAAGAAAGTGGATCTGATCATCTCCTCTGCTGCTGTATCAGACTCTGCACTATACTACTATGCTCTGCAGCCCACAGTGACAGGAGATCCAGCTGCACTGTACAAAAACCTTCACACAGTTTTGTTATACTGAAAGCAGCTCTTCCAATGCTTTGGACAAAGTTACATGTCTTTTTGTGGGATTCTCTCTTTCTCTCTACTGGTCAGGGTCATGGTTGATATAGAGTCTGTACCACACGTGAGATAGGAAAACACCCTGAATGGGATGTCAGTTCTTTGCAGAGCTCTATACACAAACCCTTTCACACACTCATTCACACAAAGGGCGATTTCTCCTAGCAAATTTTCTTACTGTCATGTTTTTTGGAGGTGAAGTTTTGCATCACCTCCAAAAAAAATGACAGTAAGAAAAAAAAAATTCAGAAAATCACATTGTCTGATTTTCAAAGAATTTATTTGCAAATTATGGTGGAAAATAAGTATTTGGTCACCTACAAAAAAGCAAGATTTCTGGCTCTCACAGACCTGTAACTTCTTCTTTAAGAGGCTCCTCTGTCCTCCACTCGTTATCTGTATTAATGGCACCTGTTTGAACTCGTTATCAGTATAAAAGACACCTGTCCACAACCTCAAACAGTCAGACTCCAAACTCCACTATGGCCAAGACCAAAGAGCTGTCAAAGGACACCAGAAACAAAATTGTAGACCTGCACCAGGCTGGGAAGACTGAATCTGCAATAGGTAAGCAGCTTGGTGTGAAGAAATCAACTGTGGGAGCAATTATTAGAAAATGGAAGACATACAAGACCACTGATAATCTCCTTCGATCTGGGGCTCCACGCAAGATCTCACCCCGTGGGGTACAAAATGATCACAAGAACGGTGAACAGAAATCCCACAACCACACGGGGGGACCTAGTGAATGACCTCCAGAGAGCTGGGACCAAAGTAACAAAGGCTACCATCAGTAACACACTACGGCGCCAGGGACTCAAACCCTGCAGTGCCAGACATGTCCCCCTGCGTAAGCCAGTACATGTCCGGGCCCGTCTGAAGTTTGCTAGAGAGCATTTGGATGATCCAGAAGAGGATTGGGAGAATGTCATATGGTCAGATGAAACCAAAATAGAACTTTTTGGTAAAAACTCAACTTGTCGTGTTTGGAGGAGAAAGAATGCTGAGTTGCATCCAAAGAACACCATACCTACTGTGAAGCATGGGGGTGGAAACATCATGCTTTGGGGCTGTTTTTCTGCAAAGGGACCAGGACGACTGATCCGTGTAAAGGAAAGAATGAATGGGGCCATGTATGGTGAGATTTTGAGTAAAAACCTCCTTCCATCAGCAAGGGCATTGAAGATGAAACGTGGCTGGGTCTTTCAGCATGACAATGATCCCAAATACACCGCCTGGGCAACAAAGGAGTGGCTTCATAAGAAGCATTTCAAGGTCCTGGAGTGGCCTAGACAGTCTCCAGATCTCAACCTCATAGAAAATCTTTGGAGGGAGTTGAAAATCCGTGTTGCCCAGCGACAGCCCCAAAACATCACTGCTCTAGAGGAGATCTGCATGGAGGAATGGGCCAAACTACCAGCAACAGTGTGTAAAAACCTTGTGGCGACTTATAGAAAACGTTTGACCTCTGTCATTGCCAACAAAGGTGGCTGACTAAATACTTTTTTGCCCCACTGTAAGTCAGTAAGTAAGTTGTAAGTAAGTAATAAAGTAAGTAAGTAAGTAGTAAGTAAGTAAGTAAATAAGTAGTAAGTAAGTTGTAATTAAGTAAGTTGTAAGTAAGTAAGTAAGTAGTAAGTAAGTAAGTAAGGAAAAGTTTGTAAAAGTCAGAAAGTACGTAAAGAAGTAAGTAAGTTTGTAAAAGTCAGAAAGTAAGTAAGTCAGTAAATATTTGTCTGTTTTTTACATCAGAAAATGGTGCACCAATCCTGGAAGTACAGCAATACCAGGCCGATGCATGGAGCGGATGGAGCAAGCCCCTTTTCCGGCTCCCAGCTCTAAAAATCCGTTTAATATAGAGTCCTCATATAGAGGACATATCAGATATTAAACTGATAAGAACAGATTTTTTTTTTTTTTTTTTTATTAAATCATTCGTCCAAAACATAACAAAAGCATCTCAAACAACAAACCCACCACCAACCAAAAGACACACAGACCAAAACAACCCTCATCATTTACATAATTTGGGAAAAAAATAAACCGACCACCCGCCCAAGGCAGTAACCCATAAACAACAAACCCACAACACGTTCCCAATATCCCCACAACAAAACATCATTAAAACAATGTTTTTAACCCCCCTCCCAAGAGAAGCCCAAAACAAAAGCAACAAAATCTGCAAGAAACAAACAGGAACAAACAGAAACAAACAAAAAGAGGCTGAGGGAAAACTAACCAAAAAGAAGCCCACCCCCAACCAAACCAAAACCTATAAACAAAACCCTGTCACTACCCCTGTCCCTCTCTGTCTGCCTGGGGCCACCATGGTGCCCCCACCACCGTCACCCCCGAAAAACCACCCCCCATTACCCCCCCGACTCCTGCCCTCACGAAACCTTCCCCTCCTCCCCCTACCTGCCTCACCTTCCCGAGCCTGGCCCGAAACACGTGGAACAGGTCAACCTGGCGGACGCGCGGAGTCTGGCTCCGGATGCATTCGCACCTCGCGCCCCATAGAACGCACTTCGCCACAGAGACGGCTTGCCACAACGGGTTGGCTGTTTCCGGTCCCATGCACTTCAGTCCCCTGCCATACAGCACGAGGTCGCGATCTATGCCCGCGCCCTCTTCGGCTGACCACCACTCCGAGACCCGCCTCCAGAATCGTGCCGCGACGGGACACGACCACAGGGCGTGCTCGACCGTCTCCTCGCCCCCGCATCCGATCGGACACAGGGGCGTGGGGCTGATGCCGTGCCGGTAGAGCCGCTCCCTGACAGGGAGGCATCTCAGAGCCCCCAGCCAGTGCAGGTCTTTACTGGCCCCGTCCAACCAGGTGGGCTGCATAGCCGCCCACTCGACCCCTGGCATTTGGGGGTGGGTCTGGCCCGATTGTGCCGCCCAGCAGTCCCTCCATCTTTTATACAATTTCCGGTGGTCCAGCACCAGGCCGTCCACCAGACACCAGGGGTGGCCGCGAATAAACTGGGCCACCTTCTGGTAGTGCCACGGGCGGTCAGTAGACCACGGCGAGGTCCCCTTCCAAGGGATCACTGCCCGCAACGCAAAGCCGATCCAGAACCTTGCGAACAGTGACGCCATGTGGCCATGGTCTTAAGGGGGATACACGCCACTCCCCTTCCCCCTTTCTCACGCTCCGTGCACATCGTTGTGCGGGAGACCTGCTCACTCCCCCCCCCCAAATGAACATGAACAGGGCGCGCTCCAGGCGCCTCCCCGTCACGAACGGGATAGGGAAGACCAAGGCCAGATGATTAAGGCCCGCGAGCAGGTCCGAACATGCCGCAACTACCCTTCCGGTGAGGGAGAGGTCCCTCTTGCACCAGCTTTCGGCCCTGGCTTTCAATTTGCTCAGGGCGATGTCCCAGTTCTTCTGGGCGCTGTCCTCTCTCCAGAAGACAACACCCAGGATCTTGAGACCATCCTGGCACAAGGCGAACCCTCCCGGGACGTCCAATCTACCGGCCCACGCCCCTGCGTACAGGACCGCAGACTTACTGCGGTTGATGCGGGCCCCCGTGGCGTCCGAGAACGCCTCCAGGATACCGCTCACCGCTCGGAAGTCCTCGTCCCGGCCAAGGAACAAAGTCGCATCGTCAGCGTACACTGACACCTTGGCCCTCGTTCCTCCTGTGCCAGGGATATGGAGTCCCTGGAAAGCAGGTTCCCTTCTCAGCCGCTCTGCCAAAGGCTCCAGGTACAAGACATAGAGCAGTGGCGATAACGGGCAACCCTGCCTCACCCCTCCTCGTTGCTCGATCAGCCCGGAGCAGTGCCCGTTCACGATAAC
>JAUCMX010000005.1:4303453-4321493 GCA_033459395.1 Hemibagrus guttatus | reverse complement strand
AGCTAGGAAGCTCATTAAAACACAAGGCCTTGTTGAACAGAAAAGACTTCTGAGTCTTTTCTTCTAAGATATCACAAGTTCTGGTTGAAATGGAAATGGTTGCTCCACTCCAGACTCTCACTGTGCTGCCACATGTTCACTCAGTCTCCACAGCACTAAGTACAGTTCTCATAGCCAGTGGTGGCAGCTTTTAGCCCACTGACTTTAGCTAGCTTAGTAAATGACAGTGTAAAGTTCATATGCCAGAAATACCCCAAAATGTTATACCATTCCAGGGATAATGATATTAAATGATAATTCCTTGATGAGCAGTTATTTCTTTGTTCATTGTGCTTGAGATTTGATGTGTTGAACATATGTTTCATTGACCTGTGCTAGCCTATTGTGCTTTTGACATTGATCGAAATAATTCAGCAATTAATTGCTGTGGGTTTTTAGAATATGTCTGTTAACCTTTGTAACACAGTATCTGCAGAACCTGCAGAGTCTGCTTAGCAAGTCTGTTTAGGAAACTTCTAAGTAAGACATTTGATGCTTTCAGTTATTTTTGCTAGCTAGCTTGTATTCCTCAATTCCATAAAAATTATTCATTCATTGTCTACCGCTTATCTGAACTACACTCGGGTCACGGGGAGCCTGTGCCTATCTCAGGCGTCAAGGCAGGATACACCCTGGATGGAGTGCCAACCCATCTCAGGACACACACACACACACACACGACAATTTAGAGATGCAATCAACCTACCATGCATGTCTTTGGACTGGGGGAGGAAACCCCCGAGGCACAGGGAGAACATGCAAACCCCACACACACATGGCGGAGGCGGGAATTGAACCTCCAACCCTGGAGGTGTGAGGCAAACATGCTAACCACTAAGCCACTGTGCCACTGTGCTGCCCCCCCCCCCCCCCCCCCCATAAAAATTATGTATTAAGTTATTTCAGGAGTTGTTTGTTCTCTGATATAACTGTGAAAATAGCTAGATAACAAGCTAATATGTCTGTTTGTAACAGTAGCTTGTAGAGTGAAATGCTGCACTCATACAATAGCTAAGAATTATCAGCTAACAAATCTCTTGTTACCTATACAGCCTGAATACAAATATAGCTTTTCTTTTCCAATTTCTACTCAAAATAAAGAAGAAAAATACTTGGAAATGAACTTACATTCAAAAGTTAGTTTCAAAGATTAAAGTATTGTGAGTTATTGTGTCTTTTGGCGTTAGAGTCCTGAGACACAGCCCTGACCTCTAACTCCAAAAGATATGTTTAAGAGGTGAAGTCAGATGCAGTGGGTTGATCAGCAACAGTGGAATAGTTCTGTGTTGTATTAGTGACTCAGTTCACTGTCACTGATACTGTGAAGTGATGATCTGTGTAAAATTATGCTACAACAGCATCACTTCCTGGGTGTGGCCTTTTAGAGATGTGTAAAGTTCAGCACATACAGCACTATTATACAGAATCCTCACAGAGCTGTGTTCAGAAATGGCTCAACTATACAACTTACTGTACATAGTGAGATACATACCACTGATTCTCACTCTAGTTACAGGTAACTATGAAGATGCCAACTTTAGTCTTTACAAGGCTGTACAAAAACATCAACATGGCATATATGATGTTTCTAAAGCCACAGAAGATGAAAGAGACTCACTTTACCAACTTATCAGTGAACCACAGACACAAACAACATTTGTGAAAACATTTGTATCTGGAGCAAATAGCAAAAAAAGAATAACGAGAGATTAACACAACTACGCTTTAATCCACAAATCTACATGTTTTAGGTGTTACTGGTGTGTGTGTAATTAAATTAATAAACAACCCACAACACACTGTAATAAATTTTATTTGTTTATTAATTTATTAACTCTTACATTTGTCCATGTGTTTATTATGCATGTAGGTATAGGTTCATACAAACAGACGTGAGTTTGATCATACAGATACAAAAATGTTTATGTTTCATGGCAAGATTTGATTGCACACAACTTCGATAAATAAGGGTCATGTCTATAATCTGCAGCATAGTTATGTGATCAAGGGTTGATGAGCCAGCATTTCTTATTAGATTTGTGATTTAAACTTAAACATTTATTTAGGTAGACTGGTGACACTAAATTGTCTAAGTGTGAATGAGTGTGTGAATGTGTCTTTGCTTAGTGTCCTGTGTTGGACTGGTGTCCCATCCAGGGTGTATTCCTGCTTCATGACTAGTGTTGCTGGCTATTCAAATATTATTATTGTTCATTTAACTGTCTGCTGTGATATATTGGAGTTAAATTAATTAATGGATATGAGATTAAAGTGCAGACTTTCAGCTTATTCTCATTTTACTAAACACACTCTAAGTGAAAACCAATGCACTAGAGATGTTCACTGAGAATGAATTTCTGCATGAGTGATAGATTTAGGCAATGTTACTTTATTAAAATTTAATATTAAAAAAAGGGTCACAATTTTTTTGGTCTATTATCAGTGGTATGTGGCCCAACTTATTATTACACTACTGCCTTATTAGGTTTAAAAACACATTTCTACCATAGGTCTGTTCAAACTGGCTCAACATTTAAAAAGAAATATTCTTTGATTTAGAGAGTTGTCATGCTGTAGCTCACACAGTTCACCTGCTGTACAGAGCAGCATCCCTGCTGGATCTCAGAAGAATAATCACAAAAAATTAGTTGTATTCTTTTTTGACTCCTTTTTTTCTTTATTATTGAAAAAGTTGTCAATTGTTATATAAAGACAATCAGACATGCATAATGCAGTAATACACAGCTTAATGCAGCTCAGTTGGAATCACAGCTGCACTGCATCACAATGTCAGAGTAGATTCTCAAACCAACCCAGTGAACTTATATATAATTAGATGGCTAATTTTCTCAACTATAAACAACAGTTTGTTGATTTGGGAAAAATATTGTTGTTTTGAAAGATACTGTAGTTCCCTAGTCAGTTACATTAGATAGAAAGTTTTCCAGAAAAGTCCACAGAGCCAATTCTGAATTTAATTAAAGCAGCTGAGGCTCTGTACAAGTTCAGAAGTTTAATAAAGTTATGTTCTAATAATTATTATTTGTTGTTGTGATTTGTGAATTCACAAATCATTGTGAAAAAATGTAGACTTCTGTGATTATGTTACGGGTGGCGAGTCCCCGTAGGACCACTAGGGAGCCTTCAGCAGGGGTTGTGTTTTGTTGTGTGTGTTTTGTTTGTATTTGCCATGTGTTTGTTCTAGCCCCGCCCTATCCTAATGTGTTCCCGCCTTGACTCACCTGTCCCTAATGTGCCCTCTAATTATGTTCCTTATTTATAGTGGTATCTGTGCTTATGTGCCTTGCTAGTCCTCGTCTGAATGTAACGTCTTTATGTGGTGTCTTTGTGGATATTTTGCAGCAGATATGAGATCAAGTCACCTAGTTTTACACAGTGGTTTTATTAAGCAATGAGTTAAATGGCAATAAAGAATAATAGATAAGAGAAAGAAAAGAGACTGGTTTGTTCCACACCTCATGAAATACCAGCTTATGAAATGTAATCCTGTTTAATAAACATGCTTTATCACAACAATCAAATACCCATGTCCTAACACCACCATATATATATATATATATATATATATATATATTACTAAAATATTTACTCATTTTAATTATTAGTCAATTTTTCCTACTGTCAGTTTTTTTTGTTGTTTGTTTACTATGTGAACAGTTTCAGTACAGTTTCCCAAACAAGGCTTAATGTAAAGCCAGGATGTTTCACTGTCAGTAACACTGGTGACACTGTCATGTGATGCTGTGGGTGGAGCTTCATGAACATTTATGATGTTAATATATTAGAGTACAGAAAGTATATTTTCATTCAGCTAAAACCAGTCATCATGTTCACTGTTATATTCATGTGTCTGTGGCTTTCACTAGGTGAGTTAACATTGACTTTTTGTTAGTTTAGATATTATGTGTTGTTTATTAAGTGTGTGGTGTTAGAAAGCATGATTTCTGTATGTAATTTTGGCTTGATTGTGTAAAACATTATGTTTTCTTCTCTATGACAGGTGACTCCATGGCAGATTCAGTAGAGCCACTTTTCACTCATAAAGTTGTAGAAGAAGGTGATGATGTTACTCTGTCCTGCAAATTTGAAGCAAGTGCTACAGGAAACTACCTGCACTGGTACAGACAATATCCAAAATCTAATCCTGACTTCCTTCTTTATATTCATCAAAGTGGAGATCCAAAATCTGAAACTCCCCCAAGAATGTCTGTTAATGTTAAAGATGAACAAGTGGATCTGATCATCTCCTCTGCTGCTGTATCAGACTCTGCTCTATACTACTGTACTCTGCAGCCCACAGTGACAGGAAATCCAGCTGCACTGTACAAAAACCTTGACACTGTTTTGTCATATTGAAAGCAGTTCTGCAAATAAGAAATTTACATTTCCTTTTTGGGGAAGAGTTTCTTTTTCTTTCTCATGATTTATGACGGGTTTATATTATTGACAAATTTCATTATTAGGAGACAGATAATTCCTTCATTCATTCATCTGTAACTATTTTATTTAATCTTATCTAGGAGGAAAGTGGATATTGAGAAAACATTCAAAATTCTACACAGTAACCTGAGCTCAAAATCAATAATAGTTTACCAGTGTTCATTTTGACAGCCATTTTTGATTTAGTCTTAGTCTTTATCTTCAGGTAAAAATAGTTATTAGTCTTAGTCACATTTTAGTCATTTTTGTCTTTCATAGATTTAGTCTAGTTTAAGCATTGCACATTGATGAAAGTCTGGCTCAGAACTATGCAGTAAGGGTAGCTAACTGACGTTAGTTAACAGAAAGCTAAAACGTAAAAACCTAAAACTTGCTAGCAAATTTCCCTGTGGACACACCCAGTAACACTGACCTAACGTTAAGAAAAATTACTTAAATAAGACTAAACAGTTGACTTTCCGTGGCAGGAGCTGCATAAATAGCAGGGTGATGCTCCTTCAGATGCCTCTTAAGATTCGTGCTATTCTTTCCGCCTATTTTATAGCCACAGGGCTTCTCTCCGTTTTCTGTGACAGTGCACAATGTTTTTTTTCAGAGGATTTTTAACAGAAAT
The DNA here is from genome assembly GCA_033459395.1 of Hemibagrus guttatus. NCBI lineage: Eukaryota > Metazoa > Chordata > Actinopteri > Siluriformes > Bagridae > Hemibagrus > Hemibagrus guttatus. The sequence continues at coordinate 4,316,380 of JAUCMX010000005.1, read as the reverse complement.
TAATCCATATATCAGTTCTTCGTTTTCTTCCTAAAGCTTCAGGTGCTGAAGCCACTGCAGCTCACCAGGCCAGTTGGAGTTTATTTAGCCTACCCGCTAACTGTCTGAGATACAAACGCTCCTTATCCAGTCCAGACAGGGACGCACATTTTTAAAGACAGTTAGCCGATACAAAGAGATCATTTATTTTGAATGTTTGATACTCCTAAAAAAAGCATTTTAGTCCAATCTCGTCTCGTTAACGATGAAATGTCTTAGATTTCATCATGGTTTTTATCATCAGATATTAGTTTAGTCTTGTCGTGTCTTGTCTTAGTCACAGAAAAAATGGTTGTTAACGAATATTTTTCGTCATCGTCTTTGTTAACAAAAAGTCTTTGTTCACTGCATGGAGCCAGTGAACACTGTAGATCAGAAACCCAGTAAACACTATTACAGTTTACTTTATTCCAGTTTGATGGAATTTGAAAAACACATACAAACAACATGACTATGTCAAATGGATTAGTTTTAAGTGTTATGTTTGCTTACTTTATAAACCAGTTTGGATTCAAATGGAATACTGGTTTCAGATGCAGACACCAATGATTACAAATATACTGTGTAATTATAATAATTATACAAATATACAATTTGTAATTAAATGAAAAACTGTTTTTAATTTTTAATTTACGATGTAATGATTGAATAAGTATTATTTAAATTATTAAATGATTATTGCAATTATTGCCTTTTATTAGCTGTTCCTGCTTCATGTTTGTGTTTGCATAAAATATACATATAGCTCCCTTAACTGAAGGCTAAGGGAGCTATATGTGTTCCATATAAATACACAACAAAAGACAATACATCAGGAAAATTAATTGCTTTATCATTTATCCAGTGATATCCTGATGATGATGTCTAGATCAATAACAAACAGAAGTGTATATGTTACATGCATGCAAGGTTTTATAAAGTATCTGAAGTCTCTTAAATAAAATTTAAATGTAAGAATGCCAGAATGTAAATAATTAATATTAGTCATAAAAACTTATTTAATTACCATTTATCCATTTATCTAGTGGTAGCCTTATCTAATCTAATCTAGCCATGGGGGTCACAGTTCAGTGACTTCTGTGCCGGTCCCAAGCCCGGATAAATAGAGAGGGTTGCATCAGGAAGGGCATCCGGCGTAAAACATTGCCAAATTTAACCATGCGAATCGTCAGTACAAATTTCATACCGGATCGGTCGAGGCCCGGGTTAACAACGACCGCCATCGGCCCGTTGACCTACAGGGCGCCGGTGGAAATTGGGCTACTGTTGGTCGAAGAAGTAGAGGAGGGAGGAGGAAAGGTAAGAGTGTAGGACTGAGAATAGGAACTCTGAATGTTGGTACTATGACAGGGAAAGGTAGAGAGCTGGCTGATATGATGGAGAGAAGGACGGTCGAAATATTGTGTGTACAGGAGACCAGGTGGAAGGGTAGCAAGGATCGTAGTATAGGAGCAGGATTCAAGCTGTTTTATTATGGTGTGGAAGTAAGAGAAATGGGGTAGGTGTGGTCCTGAAGGAGGAGTTTGTGAGGAATGTTCTGGAGGTGAAGAGAGTGTCAGACAGGGTGATGAGTCTGAAGTTAGAGATTGAAGGGGTGATGTTGAATGTTGTTAGTGGTTATGCCCCACAGGTAGGTTGTGAGTTAGAGGAAAAAGAGAGATTCTGGAGTGAATTAGATGAGGTGATGGAGAGTATTCCCACGGGTGAGAGAGTGGTGATAGGAGCGGATTTTAATGGACATGTTGGTGAGAGGAACAGAGGTGATGAGGAGGTGATGGGCAAGTTTGGAGTTAAGGAAAGGAACCTTGAAGGATAGATGGTAGTGGACTTTGCTAAGAGGATGGACATGGGTGTGGTTAACACTTATTTTCAGAAGAGGGAGGAACATAGAGTGACTTACAAGAGTGGAGGTAGGAGAACACAGGTAGACTACATCCTATGTAGAAGAGGCAATCTGAAAGAGATTAGTGACTGTAAAGTGGTAGTGGGAGAGAGTGTAGCCAGACAGCATAGGATGGTGCTGTGTAGGATGACTTTGATGGTCTGTAAGAAGAAGAGGTCCAAGATAGAGAAGAAAACCAAGTGGTGGAAGCTGAAAAAGGAGGAATGTTATAGTGTATTAATAAACACAAGATTAATGAACACAAGATGGCGCTGTAACTTATCTTATTGTGGGTCAAGTACTAGAGCACCACACAACCTGCTCACATTCTCTGAGATGATGATGCTACTTTTCACAGTAAAACCTTTGTGACATAGAGTATACTTGTTCTTCTATCATACATACTGCTGATATAATATCCTAACCCCTGTCCTGGTTACTCTTAGTGCCTAAGATAATTTCAGAGATACCATTCTAATTAAGTGATACACTTAAAGACTAAACTGTTATAAGAATAAATACTCATATATTGGAATAAGCACCTGCTGTGTCAAGACAGTTTTATTTTTAGATTTAACTGTTAGAGCTGAGCATTAAGGGAATACATTAATTCCCTGCTTTCAGTATGTGTTTGCTTAAATGTGCTCTGGACAGGTTCCCCATATGAGGCTGAATGTAAAGCCAGGATGTTTCAGTAAGAATCAACAATCTGACAACAACATTGGTGACACTGTCATGTGATGCTGTGGGGTGGAGCAATTTTGAAGCTTTATGGTGTTAACATATTAGATTACAGAAAGATCTCGACTATTTTCACTGAGCTAAGACCAGTCATCATGTTCACTGTTATATTCATGTATCTGTGCCTTTCACTAGGTGAGTTAACATTGACTTTTTGTTATTGCAGAAATATTAACTATATTATATTAAATATTAGTCTGTGTGGTGATGCAGTGTGAAAATGCAGAGTGTGGGTCTGACTTAAGTATTTCCTGTTGATTATTTAAAGGTTAAAAACATTATGTTCTCTTCTCTATGACAGGTGACTCCATGGCAGATTCAATAGAGCCACTTTTCACTCATAAAGCTGTAGATGAAGGTGATGATGTTACTCTGTCCTGTAAATACAAAACAAGTCGTACAACAGACTACCTGTACTGGTACAGACAATATCCAAAATCTAAACCTGAGTTCCTTCTTTATATTCTTCAAAGTGGAACTCTAAAGTCCGACATTCCCGTAAGAATGTCTGTTGAAGTTGATGACAAAGATAAACAAGTGGATCTGATCATCTCCTCTGCTGCTGTATCAGACTCTGCTCTATACTACTGTGCTCTGGCGCCCACAGTGACAGGAAATTCAGCTGCACTGTACAAGAACTGTGGCACAGTTGAATGCAGTTCTACTGATAGTTTTGAATTTATATGGCATTTTTGGGAATTCTGTCAATCATGCAATCTTGTAAAAATGTTTATAAATATATTACAGTTTGACAAATGTTGGATTATTAGGTGACAGTCAACTGTTTTTTTTCAGCTTCATTAACCACGTTATCCTGTTCAGAGAGCTATAGGTTTCCTTGGGAACACTGGGAATGAGGGAGAAATGTGAAAAAAAAAAAACAGAAAAGCCAGAGGAAGCCCATGGGGATACAGTGAGGCATTGCACAGACAGTAACCTGAGATCAATCTTGTACTGGGGACCACGGAACTGTGGAGTTTCTTTATTTAAAGTATAAATGAGGAAAGAAAATCAAGTCTAATTTTAAAAAGGTGCCTGACATTTTCATCACATCATTAAAAAACGATTTATTACTTACTTTATTGTTTATGGATTTTAAAATAAAAATCAAATATTACTTTCATTTTGGTTTTTTTCTTTCTGTTTATAAAAAGAAACTTCACATACCAAAAAGTACACGGACCTTTACTCCCCAACACTGGTGATAATTATATATAAATTAGTAGTTTATTAATATACAAAAAATATTATCCTATATATATATATATATATATATAAATTGTATATATGTATATATATAGACTTTTCTCTGAAAAAAATATATGTGCGTGTGTAAAAATTTAATAATGAAAAAAGCTGAGATATTTGGAGATATTATATATATATCTCAGTAAGAGTGAGGAAAATCACGGAGTCACATGACGTGACATGACGTGACATGACGCTTGGATCTAGTTTGGGAATGTTTGTGTTTAAATCGTGGAATGTTGATGTTTAATAGAAAAGTGTTGCGGTTGTGAAGGTCGCAAGATTTGGATTATCCATTGCACTTTTTGCTACACCCCTGTTTCGGATTTCTTCGTACTCCACTACTGGATTTCACTCCTACACCGACTCTACAGCGCAGCGATGGTGAACTTCGGAGGAGGAGCCGAGCCTCAGCACCAGGAGGTGGAGCCTGAGCCCGGATGGAGCGGACTGTACGACCCCTGGAACGGTGACTTACTTAGTTTTCTCTTTTTCGCTTAAGTAGAAAGTCTTCTAAACACCGCGTTATTACCGAAAAACGCAATCAGTAATATCGTTTCATATGATTAGATGGTTTTGAGAAATTCTCTTGGGCTAATCTTTATTTGGCTAATCGCTTTACGTACGATTATTAGCAAAGATTAGCTAGACGGCTAGTTAGCATGTCGCTAAGTAATTGTTTTTCAGTGTTCATAGGTTTTTTTTTTAATAGAGTGAATTGAACAAGTTAAAATGCTTACAATAACATGAAGTAGCTTATTATTTTTAGGATTTTTCATTGTCCGTGTTTGTTGAGGTGTTAAAGCGGAGAGAGGAAGGGGCTGTGAGGAAAGGCAGCTAGATGAGCAAAACCAATCGGTAGAAATAAATGGAGCTAGTGTGGCAATGTACAGTACAGCTTAGCCATAAATATCAGGCTGTTTGTGTCAGTTCTGTTCAGCAAGGCTTTGTTTATAGCTGTCGTGAATAAAATAGTTAGGAGTTGTGTCATTTTTGAGAGGAGGCACAAATGGACTCAAAGGGGATGTGAAGCACTGGAGTAAGAAACTGATAAAGAAATACACTGTAATAGAAATGTATTTTAATCTGCATTTTTTGGGGAAAGATACTTTTGATCATTGACATAAGTTCCCAGTGTGACTGACAGTGAAGCCGTGATACCGTAAGAGCCCTGTATAACACTTATAAATGCAGCTAAAATGTAAATCCTGAGTTTTTATGCACTGTTATAGAAGATTACAGTAATATAACTTGTGTAAATACTTCTTGTTTTAATAGTGAGGCTTTCCCGCTTTACAAAACTGACACAGTGCTATTAAAATAAGGGTTTCTGCTTCCTTTTATGAGATGTTATTAGATGTGTTGCATTGTCTGTTCATCTTCTTTGACACAGGGAGACGGAGGGAGACATTTGTGTTTCCACAAGATGAGCTCACCTACAACAGAGAGCTCAGCGATTACGAGGACGACGACAACTGGCCTGCTCAGCAAAATGAAGCTGGAAATGGTGGTGAACATGAGGTGTGGACGAGCAACCCGTCCCCTGATAGAAGCCCATCCCCACTGATGAGAGGCCTCTCTCCTATATGGACCCCACCACCTGTGAGGAGCCCATCCCCTCTCAGGACCCCATCCCCTGTGAGGAGACCCTCCCCTCTCAGGACCCCATCCCCTGTGAGGAGACCCTCCCCTCTCAGGACCCCATCCCCTGTGAGGAGACCCTCCCCTCTCAGGACCCCATCCCCTGTGAGGAGACCCTCCCCTCTCAGGACCCCATCCCCTGTGAGGAGACCATCCCCTTTGAGGAGGCCACCACCTTCAGGGAATCCACACCGTTCAACAGTTCCTCTGCCCCGGCCTCATGTGGAAATTAACCCCCACCACATAGTGGCTGGTCAGCACTATGTTCGTGCCACGATGACAGTTCCTGTCCCACGCCAGGGCATAAGGAGGAGGAGGGACGAAGAGGATGGCAATGAAGAAGCCCCTCAGAGTAGACGGCAGCGTGTGGATCCTGATGGGGAGGTGGATTTCATCAGGAGGATCGTCCGATTCCCCGTTCAGTTGATTTCTATTTACTTGAGAGAGCTGTGAGTTCAAAAAGCTCAGTCTTCACCTCATATTCATCACCTCCTATTCATGATGTATGGTAAGTGTCAGTGGTAAGTATGTGTGGTAAGTATTTTACCCCTAGATTTCAGCATTAGTCTTTTTAAAAAATGATTGAAGTATTTCAGCCTTTTAAACACTTGGGGTGGTGAGAATCCTCTTGATGCCTTCTTGTCTGTTGTGTTGTCACAAGGTTATCTTTCTCATTCTTCTTTTAGCTTTGTAGACATCAAAAACAAACAAACGTGTTTTGGAGCTAACTTTGTAATCTGTTCCCAAAATTTTCAGTAGACCCAAGAGCCCAGTGTACATGCTCGGGCCTCTTCTGTTGTTTTTTTAAGAACAGCTCTTACGAGCTCATAGCCCATAGCTCATAGATACACCATTCGGTCACTTTATGAATCTCTGTGTGATTGCGCAGGTATCCAGAGGATTCTTGCCACCATCTCTAGCATAATCTCTAAATGTAAACCATTTTAATGATATACTTGTGGCATCATTGAAGTAGTTATGACTTCTAGTTAAAATAAAATGTCTGCTGGTCTTTGCATTTTGCATATGCATTTTGTTTTTGTTAAATGTATAGGATTTTTACATTATTAATGTTGTTTGTTTGTCATAGGTGTTACTCTAATTTACATTAATAAATAAATATAATTTGCATTGTTGTTGAATTATGCATTGTTGTAAATATGTAAATATTACATTTTTAAGATTAAGATTTTACTATTCAGTTATATAAATGTAGTGTACATTTAGAGTTTAGAGTTTGTCAAGATATTTATACTACAGCGATTTGCCAATGATAGCAATGTTTCATTTATTATTAATATGTTAAATAAGCATTTAATTAAATAAAATTTCACATCAACCTTTTTAAAAATCACTTTATTAAGCAACAGTCAGTTTTTAAACTCGTTCATAGTCTCAGGTTATGTCTGGCATACACGTCCCTGTATATGAGATTTTATTATAGAAATAATTAATATTACTATTAAAGTATAATAAATGCTACTGAAATAATACTAAAGTAATCCTAGTAAAATGTTTCAAAATAATGCACACCTTATTTCAGTTAGATTCCAGCATTCGTTGTGGTATTAAATATATTAATATAAGTGTACAGTTTGTCATTGCTTGTAAATAGTTAATAAAGTATTTTTTTGTTCAATACTGATGAGTCTCAAATGTCTTTTTTTATAACACATAAGCATTTCTCATTTATTTCTCATATAATTACACGGTAGAAATTGTCCATCAGCTGAAACCTTGGTGTTCAGAAGTAATTACACTGTTTCCCTCTCACAAGCGAATCATTTCTAGCCAACAGTCTAAACCTGTTAACTCTGTATAACTAATAATGTGGTGTTGTTGGAATGCCAAATAAACTGATAACAAGTGAATCTCAAGATGCCATTTTAATGGGACATGTTCAGGTTAATTCACACAGGTGACTGCAGCATGTTGGTCAAGTGATTAGTTTATAGATGAGACTTAGGAACTAACACACCATGAGGAAGAAACTTCGGGGTTCAAAGCAGCATCAGCTCTAAATATGGAGGAAAAGCTGTCAGAGAGATGCTGTGGTCAGATAGACACAAGGGTTTGGATAACAAGTTTGCATTTATTTATTACAATACATGCTGTAGACTATATTATGTGTGGAAAAAGAAATATACAACGACAGTACCATAAATTAAGGGCCGTTTTTGCTGAAAACTTTTTACAGTAACAACCTATACCTGTGCTGTTAAATATGTGACATTACATTAAAGATCAGTTTCAGTGGATTTTATGGTACAATGCTGGCTGCCTGAGATCTATTTTTTAAAAGAGAACAGTATTGCTGTATTATATATCAGTATTTTTCTAAAACAACAGCCATGTTACTGTGAGAAATACTGGCAAAACCTGTAAAAGTATTTTCTGCAAATAAACAACAATTAAAATCTAACTTGCTACAGTGACATTAAATATAGTTGTGCTGTTCTCTACGTACCAGCACCTTTTTTCCCCTAATAATAATTAGCAGTATTTGAACACGACCCCCTGTGATCACATTGGGGATTACATGTCATTTGTTTAAGTCCTTATATGATGACATCACAAATGTGAGCCTAGTTTTTTTTTTATTGAATACAAAACTTTAGGTTACAACAAAGGCAAATACATTCATATTGCATGAAAAGATTAACATGAAGGGCTCAACACAGTATAACCAAAAATATATTCACAAATAAAATAACAGAAGAAAAATAAACACAAATGAAATCATTAGTATTTTTAATTTCCATAAATTAAATCTTTTACTTTAGCACAGAATCCCTCATTTTCAAGCAAATCAGAATTAAATTTCCAATATCCCTTACTGTGTGAGATCTGATGATGGCACAGTGATCTGTTAGAGGTGCTGGTGAAATAGAGCAATCATTAACAAAATGTAACACATGATCTGAAATGTTAAGATGTCTCCATACATCCATAACTTTAAGATTATTGCAAAAATGATTAAGTACAGAGTTTGGTTGAGGGCTATTGCTTTTAGGTGGAAACCTATCAAGTGTATCATCTGGTGTAACATGAACATATTATCAGTTGGGTACAACCTCTTAAAATCACGAATTAAAGAAGAAACATTGAAAAGCTGTTGATTTTGTTTTGCATTACTGTGTCCATAAACATTAACCAAAATAAAAAAGATGGATTCAATATCCAAAACAACTGCAATCCAATGTCCACTGAGGTCAGTTTTGACAGATCATTTTCCCTGGACAATTATTAAATATAATTGCAGTCCCTGCAGAGTGGGAGGATCCATGGTTTAATAACACTTTATCTCCCCACTGACTCGACCAAGAAGCAGCAGCATCAACAGTAGAATGTGTTTCTTGTAAAAAAATAAAAAATACAATGAGAGCCACGACCTTTACAAAATAAAAACATTGCTTTTTTTTTTTTTACCTTGTTTTGAATGCCCCGAACATTTAGATTCAACATTCTAGTCCACACATACACGAGTATTTTTATAAACATTTTTCAGGAAAAACTCCCTGTGTTGATATGAGGAAGAAACCTTAAGAGGAACCAGACTCAGAAGGGAACCCATCCTCATTTGGGTGACACTGGACAGTAAATAATGTAAATGTAAATAGTGTCCTTTCTACAACAGCAACCAAGGGCCCATGAGGAACTATTAGGTCAATGTAGTTTCTGAGTTTGTTATAAACACTAATTCCTTGCTGTCAAAGCTGACAGATGTAACAGCAGATCGGTGACAGTGTTATAGTCCCCAAGTGGCTCTGTCCACGGCTGTCTCCTGGTCATAGGCCTTCCATACAGATCCATTCACAGCATCAGTGAGTACCACCAAGCGACGAGACTCTGACCAAGGGTAGAGCCAGTGGTCACACTGGAAACTCTGAATACTGGGAGCCCCGGAGTGGGACGTATAGCTCGACAGAGAAAGACAGACAGAGAGAGAGAGAGAGAGAAAGATATTAAGTATGATTGTTATCATGTGATGTTTAAAGACAATGTAGATTATGTGTAAAGTGCAGGCAGGGACTCCGGCAGAACTAGCTATGACAGCATAACTGAAAGGGAGAGCCAGAAGGTCACAGACATGAAGGCTTCCCGAGACAAAGAGTCCAACCACTTCACAGTCAGCAAACCTGAGTGACTTGCGAGAGTGGTAAGGCAACAGCATCCAAACATCCCAGTACACCAAACACTCTATGCCCATGAACCTTCCAGTTCTGCTACTTTACCTAAGAAAAGCTATACATTGAAGGCTTGACTAAACAAATGTGTCTTCAGCCTAGACTTAAACATTGAGACTGTGTCTGAATCCCGAACACTAATTGGAAGGCTATCCCATAACTTTGGGGCTTTGTAAGAAAAGGCTCTGCCCCCTGCTGTAGCCTTTGCTACTTGAGGTCCTACCAAATAACCTGCACCCTTTGATCTGAGTAGGCGTGGCGGATCATAAACAACGAAAAGGTCACTCAGGTACTGTGGCGCGAGATCATTTAGTGCTTTATAGGTCAGTAACAGTATTTTATAATCAATGCAAAATTTGACTGGGAGCCGGTGTAGTGTGGCTAAGATAGGAGTGATGTGTTCACATATTCTGGTTCTAGTTAGGATTCTGGCTCTCACAGACCTGTAACTTCTTCTTTAAGAGGCTCCTCTGTCCTCCACTCGTTACCTGTATTAATGGCACCTGTTTGAACTTTTTGGATCATTTTTCTCCATCTCAATCTGTCCTCTGCATCTCCCTCTGTCACACCAATCCCCTGCATGTCTTCCCGCACCACATCCATACACCTCCACCTGGGCCTTACGCTTAAAGCATAAGCATGTAGGACCTTGCTTTTCCAACATGCCTGTGGGCCAGTGGCGCTACCTGCGGAATGACGGCCTGGTTCAACCGGCCAATCACAGCTCATCCTGTATATCTTTCTCGGCAAATCACATCACCCCTTACATCATTCTTTCCCAATCCCTACGGTCCATTCCATCTTTCTCCATCTTTCTTCCCCAATCCCTGCACTGAAAAGAGGGACAGACAAATATGGCTGCGCCCATACCGAGCCAATCGAATCTCTTGCGTTTCCATCTTTCTCTGCCAATTGCGTTCATTCACAACGACGGACATGCCCAAGGACGGGCAAATCAAATCTTGCATGCTTCAAGTCAGATTTAGTCACATATTTACAGTGTATTCACATCGGCAAGGCAGCGAATTACTGCATCAGGTAAGAGATGTTTCATCAGATAACTTTGATTAACCTTTATTTCAGTATGTTTTGGAACGTTATATCTTATTGTGTGCTTTGATTTATCTTTACTTTAATGGTTTTTGGACTGCTTTATTTCATATTTAAGTACGTGTTTTGGTTAATTTTAAAGGATTTGTTTAAGTCGATATTTGTTTTTATCAGCGGGTAAATTATATCACATATTTGTTTAGCTGTTAACTTTCATTCAATCTTAATCAATTGATTTGCATTATAATAAGTCTCCTCTTCTTCTTCTTTCGGCTTTTCCCTTCAGGGGTCGCCACAGCGAATCATCTCTCTCCACCTATCCCTATCTTCTGCATCCTCAACACTTGCACCCACTAGCTTCATATCCTCATTAATTCCATCCATATACCTCCTCTTTGGCCTTCCTCTTTGCCTCCTGCCTGGCAGCCCCATGTCCAACATTCTCCTACCAATATACTCACTCTCCCTCCTCTGAACATGTCCAAACCATCTTAATCTGGCCTCCCTAACTTTGTCCCCCAAACGTCCAACATGAGCTGTCCCTCTGATGTACTCGTTCCTAATCCTGTCCAATCTTGTCACTCCCAAAGAGAACCTCAACATCTTCAGCTCTGCTACCTCTAGCTCTGACTCCTGTCTCTTCCTCAGTGACACTGTCTCTAAACCATACAGCATGGCCGGTCTCACCACTGTCCTGTACACCTTCCCCTTGATTCTCGCTAATATTTTCTGATCACACAGAGCTCCCGACACCTTTCTCCACCCATTCCAACCTGCCTGCACTCGCTTCTTTACCTCTTTCCCACACTCTCCATTACTCTGGACTGTTGACCCCAAGTACTTAAACTCCTGTACCTTCTTCACCTCTTCACCCTGTAACCTTACTGTTCCACTTCCCTCCCTTTCATTCACTCACATGTACTCAGTCTTACTACGACTGACCTTCATTCCTCTTCTCTCCAGCGCAAATCTCCACCTCTCCAGGTTTTCCTCCACCTGCTCCCTACTCTCACTACAGATCACAATGTCATCTGCAAACATCATTGTCCAAGGAGACTCCTGTCTGACCTCCTCTGACAACTGGTCCATCACTATAGCAAACAGGAAGGGGCTCAGTGCCGATCCCTGATGCAGTCCCACCTCCACATTGAACTCCTCTGTCTGACCTACAGCACACCTCACCACTGTCCTGCTCCTCTCATACATGTCCTGCACCACTCTGACATACTTCTCTGCTACTCCTGACTTCCTCATACAGTACCACAGCTCTTCTCTTGGCACCCTGTCATACGCTTTCTCCAAGTCTACAAACACACAGTGCAACTCCCTCTGCCCATCCCTATACTTCTCCATCAAAATTCTCAGAGCAAATAATATAAACTCTATGGATTATGACAGAGAAATTTCCCCAAAAAGGGCATGTAAATTTTTCTAAATCAGCAGCAGAGCTACCTTAAACATTGCAAAACTGTGCCAAGGTGTTTGTACAGTGCAGCTGGATTTCCTGTCACTGTGGGCTGCAGAGCACAGTAGTATAGAGCAGAGTCTGATACAGCAGCAGAGGAGATGATCAGATCCACTTAATTATCTCCATGAACTATAGCAGACATTTGTGAATGGATGGTGGGATTACTTGGAGTAAGATAAAGAAGGAACTCAGGTTAAGATTTTGGATATTGCCTGTACCACTGCACATTATATTAATAAGGAATGATCAGATGTATTATATAATTACATAAAGCATACTCAAATGATGAGGAGGTAGGAGCACACAGGTAGACTATATCCTATGTAGAAGAGGCAATCTGAAAGAGATTAGTGACTGTAAAGTGGTAGTGGGAGAAAGTGTAGCCAGACAGCATAGGATGGTGGTGTGTAGGATGACTCTGATGGTCTGTAAGAAGAAGAGGTCAGAGATAGAGAAGAAAACCAAGTGGTGGAAGCTGAAAAAGGAGGAATGTTGTGAGGAATTTAGACAGAAGTTGAGGCAGGCTCTGGGTGGTCAGGTAGTGCTGCCAGATGACTGGGAAACTACAGCAGAAGTGATCAGGGAGACAGGGAGAAAGGTGCTGGGTGTGTCATCTGGAAGGAGGAAAGAAGATAAGGAGACTTGGTGGTGGAATGAGGAAGTTCAGGATA